>JASANF010005481.1:0-30687 GCA_030248245.1 Trissonchulus sp. WLG1_4
AATCGCCACAGCTATTGCCGGCTATTTTAGGCAAATCCGTGTATAATAATTGGCTATAGCCGAATCGCCGTTTCTCCGAGGCATCTAAAAAACCGTGATACATGGGAAACTTACCAATTTCTGAAAGGTGAACGCAAGCGGTATGAATCGACCCTAATAAATAGTGTATAAAACTAGGGGTTCAACTGCATTCTGTTTAAAGTATCTTAAAAAGGTTATCAATCCCGTTTGCAGGCAAAAAAAAGAAATTTCTAAATTTCGAAACAGGGATTCGAACTGTGATCAGTAGGGTGGGAAGCAAAAGTCTTTCCCACTAAACTACCAGGGTATTAGAATCAGTGCATTAAATTGTCTTTATAAACTTTCAGTACGAATTGAGTGCTGAGTACAATTGAAAAAGTAAAATTTTTCACGCTAAATATGTTGAAAAAACACAAATTACGATGGAATTAATAACGCACCACAAACCCACGCTATTATTTCACTAGTAGGCTTAAGTTTCTTATAATTGGCTGTTCCTGGTATCACATGTAATATGAGCCATATTTTGATTGGCCGATTTGCGTAATGACGCTTGGAAGCAAAACGGAAGCATTAAGAACAGTTTAAATCTTGTATTTTAGGAATTGGATCGGACTTAATTAAGTCAGATTAAAAATAGTCGGATTTAATTAAAATCCAATTCATAAAATGCCGGATTTAATGGATTTAAGCGCATCAACGTGCTCAAATAAGTCCGATTAAACGGATTCAAAATATGCAGCGAGACAAGTTAAATTCGTTAAATCCGGTATTTTAGGAATTGGATTTTGCAGCTTGTTAAATCCACTCGTTAAGTCCGACTAAAATAAATCCGTTAAGTCCATTTTAGGAATTGGCCCTAATTATGATCAACAGGAGCCAATTATGATCAAAGTAAAAAATTGACTATTTTTTATCAAATTTCGTAAAACAAAGTCTTGCAGTGAGTGAAAGGCCACTGTATAGTCGCGTGTGTCTAGTAGATGGATATATTCATAAAAAATTTACCTTTCTATTATCAAAATTCAATTAAAATTTCATAATTCAACAGAAAAAACATAAGTTAAAAAAGCGCTTGGTTGAGCACAATTCTTGATGCATATGCTCGAAGTAAGTGATCATTAAATCGGTGAACAAAACCAGCGTACCAGTTCGTCACGTAAAGACGATCATTGGGCAAAATCGACAACGACCTTTCAATAAAACCGTGCTTCTGTCTTAGCCGCTTGAAACGATAAGACATGAAAATTAAAATACCTACAGACAGAATTAGTCCGCAGCTTTTGCTTAACGCCAACATCATAACGCCACATCGCGCTTTCAAAGTTGCTTTGTTACTTTGTTACATATAATGAAACTTAAACGAGTGTAAGGGCTAGTCAGTGCGCAGTAATGCAGTTATAGTAGTCACTAGTCACTCAGTCATGTGTGATTGATATCGCTCAAGAAGACGTAAAATCGCGGTAAATTCTGTCAAATTACGAAATTTTGGAGTCGATACCTACTCATAATTTATGCAGCCAATCCAAACAGCCAATCAACTTATGGTTTTTAGTCCAGAGATATCCAGTGAATCAACCCGCAGGGGCTGGAAACGGGTCAACATTTCGACCCGCGATCCAAGACAACCGCGGCGCGGTTGACACTCGTGAGTACAGCTATGTCATTATTTAAAGACAATATTCTTTTCTTGTCTTGAAAAATTTTATTTTCTTTCCTTCAAAATTTCTTGCGTTTTCTTTTATTTTCTTTTTCTTGGTGAATAAATTCGCGCGACTTGAAAGAAGAATGATTGATGAAGCCTAGCAAATTGAGTTTTTAGCTTGTTTCTAGTTTTTAGTTAAAATAAGGGGGCTCCCCCGTAGAATTTAAAACACTCTTCCTTTTTATAAACTCTAAATTATACTTAACTATTTATTTTAAATAAGTAACTAATACCAAATATAGTAGAGCAGCCAAATGTGAATCACCTAAAATTTTTCACTCAAAGTGCTGACGCTTGGCTCAAGTTTTCTCAAAATTTAGTTAAGCAAATCACCTAAAATTTTACTGCGATAATGACTGATAGTGAACGCAAGTTTTTCCAAAATTTCGTGCCACGATATTTATTTTTGGCTCAGTTCTGGGCCATCTAAAGCGAAAAATTTGGATTTGGTGCACATTTGGAGCCAGGGCCAAAAGTGAACCGGCCATGCCCTTGACTGCACCAGTCCACTTTTCAAGGCATTGACTAATGTACTAGCGTTTTTGAACCATGCATATTGTAGCAAAAGGCGTACTCTGTAACTGTACAAAAAATTTTTAAAATCAGTTCAGTGTATGATGAGAAAATGCACATACAAAAAAGGCGCAAGAATGACACCATAAAACCGTAAGTTCGGCATTTACTTGAATGTTGATGTAAAAATTCTCGAAAACTGTCTTCACAGACATAAGGATGTTGCTCAGCAGCACTGTTGAAACTGTCTGTTACAAACTCTAAATTTTTCAATGTATTTTGTGGTTCATTTCGGGGCCCTAAACTGCACCAACAACCATTGATGCATAGGGGCCAAAAGTGAACCAGTTTTGGAGACTGTAAAACTCTCAATAAGAAAACAAATTTGGTCTTGTTGTTCATTATGGAGTTGCTCCGTTATATAAACTGTGTTCACGAAAAAACCTGATTGAAAATGATTCTGCATAGCTGTGTAATGAGGATTACTATTTTGGTGCAAAATTAGGCACCTGTTGCACATAGGATCAAGGGTGGTGCACATTAGGGCCAAACTCCAGCATTAGGTGCTTTACTAAAACAGCCTCTCATACGTTTTGAGTGCAGCTTCAAGTTACAAAACTAGCATATTCGAAATCAGCGAAAAATTCCGAGTCTGGGACAGCCAAAAATGTACTACTTTTACGCTGAAATTTTTGAATTAATCAAGATTTTCCAAAAACTGGTCGTGGGTCCTGTCCGCTTGGACAACACCGTTTTTTTAGTTTGAAAACTTTACTCTTCTATCGTTTGGTATAATTTGTTAGACGAGACCTGAATCGCAGTGAGAGTTACATGCATGTGAACACGCTAATGGTGCATATTAGGGCTGGTTCACATTTAGCTTCTCTACTATAATAAATACTTATTAAACTAACAATAGTGAATACTGAAAATCGTTTAAATTTAATTAAATAAATGTATATATCAGAAAATTAAAGTCCACACTTTTCAAAGTAATATTACAAATTAACTTTAAATAATTAATTAATTAAAGTCTTAGAATAAAATAACAAGACCCAAAACGCTTAATATTGTTTAGACACCTAAGCCACTCCCGAACGAAGTTTTGGCGGGCATATTTACTTAACTAATCATTTATGTAGGGTACGTCTAGCATTCCAGAGACTACTATCCATTACGTTACGTAAAATTGTGATAGCAAGAATTAGGGCTGTCTAGAATTTCTTTCAGTTTCTTTCTTTTTATTTTTCTTGTCCAAGAAAAAGTTTCAAATTTCTTTCTTTTTCTTTTTCTTCAAGAAAATGCAAGACTTCTTTTTCTTGTCTTTTTCTTGTCTTTAAATAATGACTTAGCTGTAACCCACCCGCGCCGTGCATGTCGATCAGCGACCACTTTGACCCACTTTTACCTGATTATTGATAATTTTTAGCTGATGCCAAAGTATCATTGCCACAGCGTACCTGTGTGCAGTGCATTGGTCACATTACTACTTTAACCGAATAGCACTAATGCGCAGAGGCGGTACCCAAATTTGTTTCTGTACAGTTCGAATCGAACTAAGTTTTTCAGGGTTCGCGGGTCAGAAAAAAATTGCACGAACTGCGCATCCTGAAGTGAGTACCCGCGGGTTGGCCCGCGGCTCAGATTTTCCTATCCAACCCAACCCGCAGGTCGTGAAACCGAAACATCCACCTGTCCGACCCTGCCGACCCGACCTCGGACCGGATCAATCAATTCCATCCGATACGCCGATCCGAACCCAATCATTAGTTATTAATAATTTTTCAAAATAGTTGTCTATCACTGATCAGTGTCACTAGCGATTTATGAACTAAAGTGTGTTACTCAGAATCTGCTGATTGGCTGTTTAATTGTAAGCGTTCTCAAACAATTTGGCTAAGTGCATCTGTCTGCTCTGTATCACAGGCGGTTCTAGGTATCTTTCACTTCATTATAAAAGTAAATCAACTAATGCGTAGGTACGTAGGTACTTACTTACATGTATGATACACAATAATTGATAAGAAATAGAAATTGTGCAAAATGGTCAGTTAGATTTGAGTCTACATTTTCAGCTAACTGGACTAATGCGGACAAAAGTGCGATTCATCATACCTATGTCCGTTTGTCCGTATGCCCACAAATTTCGTCAGAGTTGAACTGAATTTAACGTTGCCAGTGCGGACAAAATGTAATTGTGCCGTTTAGTACGAATGAACGGACATACGTCTGAAGTGCAAACGGGCGTACGGTTGAACGGACGAAAGTACGAATTGAGCAGCCGTTCTGCCGTTCAGTTTGTCCGGATGTCCGTCATTTGTTTGTCCGTTGTTCCAATGTCCGTAAAGAAGTATGGATCGACTCTACAGCCCGGTTCATACTTGTCCTTAAGGACGCAGGGACAGGACAGGCATAGGTCACATTCCCATCCTATCACGACTTTTACTAGCCCCCGAAGATAGAGATAGCGGCTAGCTTGTTTTTCACCCCTCGTTATCCTGATAGACTATCTTTGAACCTTTACACCCCCTCAGAAAGAGTTAGCGACATCTTCATTTACACCCCTTGAGATCTAGACAGGCGTGGGGGGTTTGGGTTCCAGAAGGCATCCACCCCCCCCCCCCCCCCCCCCGACAGGTGCTTCACAGCTCCCCCCGTCCTGCTGCTGACTGCAAAGGGCCTTTGTACGCCTGTCGTACGTGTGATAAAGCACTTATAAAAAACATGTCTAATACATCGATAGGTACTCTTGGTTACTTTAAAATTCAACGAATCACCCGGCGACCCGACCGAGGCTGGCTACTTGGTTACTAATCTGCCAAGATGAGAATAGATGAGCCCGCGCTGGCAATCGGCTATTAACGCTATAGCCGCGTTTTGATTAGGAATGGCATTTATAGCCGGGCTATAGCTCGGCTATAGCCATTTCACAGAATTGATGAGCCCGCGCTGTCAATTGGCTATTACCGCTATACCCGTGTTTTGACTAGAAATAGCCGTTAATGACCGGCTGTATGTAATCTAACTGGTAGTTTTACTGTAAGTTCTGCTGTTTTGTATACTTACGTTTCAACGAAGGTTGAAATTTTGTAGGTAAATTTCCCGTTTAACTTCGCCCCAGACTCGTCACTCGAGTTCAAGTCCACCAATGTCACACTTTTATCTTCTTGTTACCACACCACACTTAAGAAGTCAAAACAGCTTCGCACTTTTACAACACGTTTATTCAACACTCAATAGCAAACCCAAAAGCCACTGGTCAACAACATAACGTCTCTCCCAACTGCTAAAATTATCCTGGCCTTCTTTTTGAATTTGCTCATTTTTCATGGTTGATCGATAAAACAGCTTCGCACTTTTACAACACGTTTATTCAACACTCAATAGCAAACCCAAAAGCCACTGGTCAACAACATAACGTCTCTCCCAACTGCTAAAATTATCCTGGCCTTCTTTTTGAATTTGCTCATTTTTCATGGTTGATCGATTTTTTTAGTTTTTGTTAAATTTGTAGTGTAGGCTTTTTGATCTTGCAGGTGTTAGCACAATAGCTAATACTTTTGTGTAAATTTATAGAAAAGAAATTAAGTTTGGTAAACAGGATAATGATACAAAAATTTTGGTAAAGATTACTGTAGCACTGTCCGCAAGATAAGCTCCTCCTTAAAAGCCAATTAACCAATCAGATTGGTTTTGCGTTTACTTAACCAATCCGATTGGTTTTTCTGTTTACATGTAGCTCGGCTATTGCCGGCTTAGAACGGTGTTTCAGCATGAAAGCTACAGATTGAAAAAAGTTGTGTGGCCTGGTCAGAATCGAACTGACAACCAGTCGGTTACCAGTTCAACTACCTTCCTATTGAGCTACAGGCCACCTGAAAGCCTATCAATAAACTATCTACATAAGTAGATCAATTACACAGTTCAGTGTCATGCTAGCAAAGTTACAGGTGACGTCAGAACAGGGTCACTATGCGCAAAACAATTTTTTTGCCACGGGGTGTGTCCCTCTTTTTCTACAATTCAATTATTGCTTAATATACCTACATTTTTACTGTGCCCCATTGGAGCATGTTTTCGTTCGCTCGTTCAAAACCTGCAGTTATTGCCAATATTCTAGTTGACTTGGTGGCTTAACGACAGAGTGTAGGCTTGATAACCATAAGGTTGGTGGTTCGATTCCACTACAAAGTCATCTTCATTTTGTATTTTTGATTTTTGGTTTTGGAAGTTGGAAAAATCGCCAATGCTGGCAGCAGCTATAGCCGAATCGCCATTTCTAGGGGGTCTCTACTTGATTTCAAAACTAGCCATAGTCTGGCTATAGCCACGTTTCTTCAGTCAAAACTTGGCCATTTGAACATCGCCAAAATGGCCACGGCAAGCTATATCTATGGCGAATCAGCACAAGTGGAAAAATAGCCACTACTGGCAGCAGCTATAGCCGGCTATTTCAGACAAAACACTGTATTTGAAACGGCTATTGGTGGCTATAGCCGAATCGCCACTTCTAGGGGGTCTCTAGTCTCTACTTGATTTCAAAATTAGCCATAGTATGGCTATAGCCACGTTTCTTCAGTCAAAACTTGGCCAATTGAAAATCGCCGAAATAGCCACGGCGAGCTATAGCCGCGGCGAAACAGTCTAATCGGCAATATGTGCTAAAAATCGCCACAGCTATTGCCGGCTATTTTAGACAAATCCGTGTATAATAATCGGCTATAGCCGAATCGCTGTTTCTCCGAGGCATCTAAGGGCCTTTTCACAAAATATATTAACTGGATTAGATCAATTAGATTAACTTTATAACTCAACGTTGGATTAACGTACATAAAATTTTGCAAGCAAATGATGATTACTTGGTTTAGTTGTTCTGCAAAGTTTCATAAACTTTCCTCAATTTAATGCTTATGTAGTTACTGAAGTAAATCTAGATAATCTAATCCAGTTAATATAATTTGTGAAAAGGCCCTAAAAACCGTGATACATGGGAAACTTACCCAGGCATAAGTACAAATTTGGTACAGCTGCTGTGAAGATTTGGCACAAGCGTTTCGGCGAATTTTTTGCGTACAATCTGTAAGTGACCCCAACGGTATATATTCATGCGAAAAGTTGGCTCATTTGACCAGGCAGTTTTCATGGAATCGCTTGAGGACAAAACGATAGGGACTAGGACAAGGACGAATATGAACCGGGATTAACAAATACAATTAACTAACTTCTGTTCACTTCACACGTCTGTCAGAATACCTACTTCTTTCGCCATGTACCTTTGCTGTACCTACGTTAGCCTGCGGGCAGAATTTCATAATGGGGAAAAGAGTAAGTATCTGGTATCACATCTCCTTCTGGAAATAGGTATTGGGTACAAATACTATCACTTCTAAAAAAGACCAGGCACTAAGAAGCAAATAGGGGCTTCAATGAAGATTAGGGACAAATAAAGGTCTAATTTAAGACGCTAAGCCTAATTTTGAAAAACTAGGTGGTAGTACATAAAAACGAAACTACGTAAAAGTAAAACTAGGTAGCCGAAAATGAAACTAGGTAGTGCTTAGTACTTTTACCTAGTTTTAAAAAACTAGGTACTTAACTAAACTAGGTACTTTTACCTAGTATTGCCACCACTAGTATAGTATATTCACTCTGGTCGATTGCCCGGCCGCTTGTCTAACGTTCCGTCTGCCCGCGCCTGCAGGAGGACACGGTGTCACGGTGTAAATTTTCCCCCAGTGTAAATTCCCCCCCCCCCCCCCGGAAAAATTACCCCGGTGTAAATTTTCTCCCCGGAAAATGTGCACCGGGGTAGATTTTCCGGGGGAAAATTCACACCTATCATATAATTAGCATTTAGAGGGTAATTGTATTCAGCGACTATTTTGATCGTAAACTCGGGGGGATCGGGGGGAAAATTCACACCAACCATATAATTTGACTGTTTTGAACTTATTTTTTTCAAAACTGGCGACTTTGGCGATAGCTGCTGCAATTTGTTTCACTTTCGTTCAGTGTAGCGGCACTAGCCAATTCGCCTCGGATCGGCACGTGGCGCTGCGACTCATCGCCAGGGGCAATTTTGGCGATTTTAATTGTCGATTCATACTTTTGGGACAAACGGATGAACAGGCGTCCAGATATAGTGAACAGCAGACCAGAGTTCTTGCTTTCAGCCGTTATGCACGTTCATCCGGCACAATTTTATTTTGTCATATGCCGGCAAGGGCAAAGTTAAATCCAGTTCAACTCTGCCGAAAGGCATACGGAGTACGGACAGACAAACAAAGTATGAATGAATGAACAAGCGTACATATATGACACTCTTCCCTATTCTAGCTAATCGGCCGGAACGATGCTCCCACGAATGGCATACACTTACTTATTATGTACTCTTGGCAGTGGCGTAGCCAGAAAAAAATTTCGGGGGGGGGGAATGACTTTTCTATTTTTTGAAATGTGTTAAAATGCACTTAATTGCTATTTTTAACGCAAAAAACGACACATAATAGCATTTTTCGGTCAAAAACAATGCTAATTTTCGATCACAGCAGCATAGGACGTAAAATTGGAGCTCAAAACACCTAACATTACAAAAAATGATGGTCCGGCAAAGGGTCTGGAAGCTAGCAAATCTGCAAATTTTCCGAAATTTTTGACATTAACAACTATACATTTACTAAAATTGGCATTGTTGTAACAATAAAACTGCTAAAACGATACATTATACAGTGTATTAAGCAAATACATAGTGCACAATGCAACTATATGCACATGCATATGCTTTCATGCAAGACAAAAGCAAAGAACACTAAGCCAAATAGTTGCAGGGGTCTGGGGGCGGCAGCCCCCAGAAAAAAAATTGGGGAAAATTTTGATTTTTAGGCCAAATTTGGTCAATTGGAGACGTATCGGAAATTTTTTCCGGCCGGACCATAAAAACCAAAGGGGGGACCCTTGTGTAAAAATTCAGTCGGAAAAAATTTCGGGGGGGGGGGAATTCCCCCCATTCTCCCCCCCCTGGCTACGCCCCTGACTCTTGGTATGAATAACATGCAAGACTTCACCGGGAGCATATTTTGTCCGGATGCCCGTAATCCTATTAATGTTATAATCAAAAGTGAAATGATTGAAACAAATAGCTGTAATACCGCTGGTAGAGTCGTTATCCGTTGCGCTGTCTTATTGGAATCGCAAGTATTCGAGTCTGAAGGAACTTAGATTCAACAGACGTGCCTACCTATATTTTTTTGCTGTTATATTGCATCGAAAATTTTTCGACAACAAATTACTCGCAATAAATTTGAAATTTTTGCCGCAATATGAGCTTCAAATAGAAACTCTTATTGATACAAGCAAGTTTTCTTTATTTCTTTCAAAATAATCGCTGAATACAATTACATACCCTCTAAATGCTACCTTAAAAATGGCATGACCAAAGACCATAAATCCTTTTTTGCCCTTATTATAAATACATTTTTTCAATTAATTTTGCGACAACTAAAGCTAAAATGAAAATTAAAAAAATAAAAGATAAAATAAATAAACAAAAATAGATAAAAAATATGAATTTATGGCCAAAATTGCCAGTTTTGAAAAAATAAGTTCAAAACAGTTCAACAAACAATATGATTGGTGTAAATTTCCCCCCGGAAAATCTACCCCGGTGCAAATTTCGCCAGTTTTGAAAAAATAAGTTCAAAACAGTTCAACAAACAATATGATTGGTGTAAATTTTCCCCCCGGAAAATCTACCCCGGTGGAAATTTTTCGGGGGGAAAATTTACACCAGGGTAATTTTTCCGGGGGGAAAATTTACTGGGGGGAAATTTACACCGTGATACCGGCCCGAGGCGGACCGACCGATATAGGTACACGGCCGGCCCGTAAAATTCCGAGCCCCGGCCCGGGCACTACCCACCCTTATACTACTTTCAGACGAAGACACTGCATTTTCTCACTGCGAAGTCTCACTTGAAGCCGCTAAGAACGTTTACTAGCAAGCAACATATTATTTAATAACGAATATGGAATATAAACTCAAAAAAAGAAAAACAAAAACAAACACACAAACACAAATGAAGAGGTGAAGAACAAACGAACATAACTCACTCACTCACACCACGCTACCTGCAACTTGTGCCTAAAGCCTGAGTCATCCTCGTCCTTTTGGCCGTTTGTCCGTAAGCAGAATTTCAAAATACTTCCAGAATAGGATACGCAATCGTACAAAAGCCACAAGTCAATCATAACCGATGTTACTGGCTTGCGGACAAATACAAAAAGTCACGCTCAAATTAACAATTTCGCGCAGTTTTATCAAAAACCTGCTTACAGATAAACGAACTACGGAGAAAATTCTGGGGTCACATAGGCAAATTCTGGGGCGTTAAAAATGAAGCCCCACTTAACCCCCCTACCCCCAAAAACCTGCCTCAATACTTGATCCTTGACGTGACTAAACTTACGTGGAATAACTGCCATAGAATTACCACAGTCTACACACAAGCACTGTCACTCTTTGCATAGCTAGCAGTAGGGTATTACATAGCTGTCGCGCTGAGGTAATTCTATGATCTCAGCTATTCCGGTGAAGTTGGTAGTTTGAAAATCAATTATTGTGAAGTTACTAGTTGTTTTAAAGTCTGACCAAAAATGTCGCTGCTGTCTTCATTTGGCGCTACCTCAACACACATGCGCGCACACACCAATGACGAACAAAATTATGTAATCCAAAAAGGCTACATCCTAAATCCTACCACAACTAGGACGCAATGACCACAAAAAATTTCAAGTGCACATTCAAAACGGACAAAAAAAGCAGAGCATACACACATCCCATCCAAAGGGTCAAATACTTGTCCGTTAGGGCGTTCAATGCTTGTCCCCATATGTCACAACCATGCAAAACCGTGCTTTAAAGTTTGTATCAAAAAATTTCTTGTGGACAAACCGACAGCCTTACGGACAAGTATGAACTAATTTATTATTATTGTGGGCTACAAAGCATGCCAAAATGCAACACCGCTTACATTCTTTGCAATCCATTCCATGTTTTTGTCGGTATTTCATTTTTCATGAAAAAACAGTATAGGGCAAAAATATCAGAAAAGTTGGTAATTCGAAACCTGCAGTACAGTGCAATCAATCACTAATATTATAATGATAGCAATTAGCAATCAATCATAACATATAACATTATAATAATATAATACGATTAGATAGGTACGTGGATATTTTTGAACATTTTTCAGAAATATAATCAACTAAACCTTACGCAACACAAAAATACAGGACTTAAACCAAATAAACGCCTTACAGTACTGTATGCTACTTTACAATAATTAACACCACCCGACTATGATTTGACACTTTTTTATACATTTTTTGTATATTTTATGATTAAAAAAGGAACTAAATACAGCTACGCTTTAATTTCAGTTGATAAAAATTTCGTTTTCGTTTTCGCTTTCGTTTTCGCTTTCGTTCAATTTCGTTTCGTTTTCGCTCTTTGCTTCGTTTTCGTTTTCGCTCGTTGTGTAATTTGGCAGCTGAGGCGGTCTCAGCTGCCAAATTTATGGCGCTATGCTTCTTTAAAGTTTAGTATATTTATTTACGTAGCTGAGACTGAGAGCGGCAAACATAAATAGCAGAGCAATACTCAGGGCAGCAGAAAAAGACAGGCGCTCTCATCCATTAAATACTAATCAAATCAAGTGTCTAGGCTTACAACTTTTGTGTCGCAATAGAAATTATTTGAGTTTCGTGCATTTCGTTTTCGTTTTCGCTTTCGTTTTCGTTTTCGTTTCGTTTTCGTTCAATTTAGTTCAACTGAAATTAAAGCGTAGCTGTACGAAAATGAACTGGCATTAGATACTAATCGAAACAATCATACACAATAGAGCCATGGAAACAGATATTTTGTATTACCAAAGATGGCATTACCAGTTTTACAACAAAAATGTTTCTTTATGACCTATTTAAGTATGAATCGGTTTACCACAGACAATTTGAACAGTTCAAAAACACATACAGAAAATAACAAAAACAAGAATAGAATAATATATAATAGCAACTCAAATACCGTATTCACAAACAAACAATCAATCAGAAAAAATGACTAACAATTTTAGACAATTTCATTTCCTAGCTATTCTTAGCGGAAGGAAGAGTGTTACTTAACAAATCAAGACAAATTGTAAAAAAATGTAAACAGTTTTATTTCTTAAACCAAAAATAATTATGAAGAAATAAAAAACAGCCAAATTTTAGTAAGTTCCACAAACCTAAGTCAGTCAGTTATAGAGACTGTCCGTATTTTATTCTAAACCTAATGTACAAACTATACAAAAGATACAGTATACAAAAATACAAAATATAGGTATATGTAATAATTCAAATTTAAATTAAATAATTTCATTTCATTTTTAACTCTACGTTCAATAGTTTAAGTTAGGAAAAATATATAAATAAAGTCAACGTACTATCATCAAAACTTCACTCAAGAAACTAATTAGCGAAAATCAGCTTGCGAACTGAGTTTTGAGATCAACACTATCAAGAGTACATACAAAGATATTACTGTTACAGCTACTTTTACATGTTGTGGAAAACGCAATTAGAAGCTAGACATCGTGGTCAACTGACCGTTAAGAGCATAAAAAACATAAAACTACAAAAGACATCTTCGTTGTTAAAAAAACTAAAAAAAAGTTTGTTAAATCATTTCGGTTGAAAAACAAGGTAAAAAATACGCATTTTCGACATCAATAAGATAGCAAAATCGGATAACGCATTCAGTACTCTCTTTATTATAGGGTGCACACTTGTGTGTCATCTGTATGATTGGAATATTCAATGATTCGATGTCAATGGACAACTAGATCTCTCGTCTAACATGTATGTACTCTTGATAGCATGGAAAACTATATACATGACTTTACATTCAACAATATACAATGGAACTATGTACACGGAAGCAAAGCATCACACAGTTTTCTATAACCACCAGATAGACTAAAATTTCCTGTCTCAAAATTAATGTTACTGTAAGACATTTTTTGCTGTTGAGGTAGAGAGCAGAGGCTATATACAATGCCTAAAACGCAGCGCAAGGCCGCCGGCCAACCCTCTACCGTCAACGATCGTGAAAAATAGTCAAACTCAGAGTATATATTGAAAAAAACTCGTATATCACTAACTGGTGAAGTTATAGATTAGAGGGTAGAATCGGTAGAATCGGATGTCTATAAGAACCCACGGATATTAGAATCGGTAGAATCGGATATTAAGTCCCAGAGGTGGATAAAATTATGTGCAAATCGTGCAAAACGTACGTAAAACCATGGTTTAGTAAAACCACCTTGTGCAATCAACCACAACTTGTTGCTTGGCTTGCCTCTTGTTGATCCTCCAAATTGATGTCTAGGAATAGTTTAGACTTTCTGACACAGCTAGTCTTACAGTCCATTTCAAATGAAAATGCCTCCGACGCGTCGGCCGACGCCAAAATTTCCGACGCGTCGAATGACGTCATCCGACGCGTCGGGTGATGTCATCCGACGCGTCGGGTGATGTCATCCGACGCGTCGGGTGATGTCATCCGACGCGTCGGATGATGTCATCCGACGCCAAAACTCTTACCAAGCATTTTGGGTCAATATTGGAATTGGGTTGCAACTTGCAGTCAAAGGGCCGAGGTTTTTAGTGCATGGGGGGTGGGCAAAAATAAAATTCAAGCACTTGAGTGTATTTAAAGTTATCAAATTAATTTTATTAAAAATTTTAAATAAAAATTTTAATTTTCATAAAAAATTTTACATTTATTTAAAATGACTAGAAAAATTGATACTAAAAATAAATAGCATAGGAAAAGCTTAGCATATATGTACACTGAAATTTTTCTGGCCAGTAAGCCAGACAGTCTTATGTAACCTGGCAGACTCTCCCCAATTGTTAGCATCTATTAGAAATAGGGGATACTTCACACACAAAATTCAAAAAGATAACTTTTTTCCAGATTTGAAAGTAATTTGCCTTTTGTTTGAGTTACTTAGGTAAGTTTGGAAATAACAAAGTGAAAAAAGTATTTTTAATTACATATTTGTTTCTGTCGTTTTCAAATCTCATTCCCGACCCCCCTTTTCTATGTTTGCATCTAAATTTTATAGAGTTTCATTTAGCGTCGGATGATATAAAACTTTTCCTTGCGAGGCCAGCAAGCTTGGCGTCGGGTGATATAATCGGGACGCGTCGGATGATGTCACCCGACGCGTCGGATGATGTCACCCGACGCGTCGGATGATGCAATCCGACGCGTCGGGTGATGTCATCCGACGCGTCGGGTGATGTCATCCGACGCGTCGGGTGATGTCATCCGACGCGTCTGGCGTCGGAATTCGGACGCCAAGAGGCATTTTCATTTGAAACTGACTGTAGTTTTGCAATGACCGTACCAAAATGATTACAAACGAATTTAGAAAAATGTCATCACGAGTTCATAACAGTAACTCGCTTCAAAACACCAGCCACGCACCATGCTGCGGTTCTGGGGAAGATAGTGGGTGGTTAAAAACATCCAACTTTGCTCCCCCCACAGAAGAAACTATGTAGCATATACCAGCGACCCATTAGGGCGCTACTTCGGTGGAACACGCTATAATACACAATCTGTGTGCCGTCAAATGATACAAAAGCGCTAAAAACTTAATAACATATATAGGTTTCAAAGCCTATTTGGAAATAATTTGGCAAATAGTTATTTGAAAAATTAAGGTAGGTATGTGCATACTCAAAAACGCTTTTATACATATTAGGTAATTTTCAACTAAAATTACGAAAAAGGATCAAATTTAACATTTTGGAACGGATGACACGGCGTCTACGTTAATCCAATGCACTAATTATATATAAATAGAATTTTTCCAAACGTTATGTCAACTGTCAAGGCCTAAGTTAAAGCAAACTGACTAGGTCCTGCTCCGAACTACAACATACGTACAATTAATTTACGAGCAGGTTGTGTTGGTTCAAAACCAGTCCCTATATGAAACGCGCTGCATATAGATTCCTTGTTTTAACTTATTTATTTGATCTTTTCGATTTACGAAAACAATGAGAAACTTTCTACTGAAAGGTAAGAAACAAATAATCACAAAAATATTCACAATAAACAACGCAATACCACCATTTTATAAAAACTTTAATTTTAAGCAAATTCACTGCTGTTATTTGAGCGCTAAGAAACATGAATTTTTGGGATATGTGCAAAGGAGGGTGATGGACAGATATAGGGGATCACCTCAAAATCACCCCACCTGATTTGCCTCCCTTTCAGATCAATTTTCTCAGTCCAACATTATTTGTTCAACAGCCCCCCCGCTATCGAACACCTTCTTCTAAAGTCTGACAACAAATAGTTGCACCACTTTAGAACACGAAACACGTTATTTCGTTACAAAAAGAATAGATTTTGACTATCAAGAGTGCAGCAAGTTGTCGCAAAAGTCATGCCACTGAAATTAGTAAGTGGCGCATCTTTAGAAAACGAAACATGTGATTTAGTTAAGAAAAGAATAGATTTTGACTATAAAGAGTACAGCAAGTAGTCGCAGAAGTCATGCCACTAAAAATAGGAAGTGGCGCATCTATTTTTTGTCAGACTTTAGATTCTCACAGCTGTACAGTTATTTAGGCGCGTCCAAAGTTTTCGACAACGAACTTTTCGCTCGGTATAGTTATATATAATCATACATGTATGAGAGGCGGATGGGGGGACATCCCCAAGAATCGACGAGCCGGGGAGGGAGGGTCCCCAAAATTGGGCAAAATTTAGAAAAAATGGCCCTTTTTGGCGAAATTTTTACAAAATTTTGCAAAATTTAGGGTATTTTCGGTCGATCAGGGGGGGAGGGTCCCTAAAATTTGACCGGAGAGCCCCCCCAAAATTTTGACCCCGTTACAGGTATCAAGAGTACATAATAGTGTCTCACTCTTTATAGAAGAAGAGTGAGACACTCTCCTTTCTGCCTGTGTTATAGCGCAGGCAGATGCGCTCGTCATTTCCAGCCCACATGTTGCCGTTCTATGCAACATGTGGGTAGCCAATCAGAAGCGACCTTCGCTTCTGATTGGCTGGACGCTTGTGCACGTGCTCCAATCAGCACGCAGGCGGCCTCACGTGCTCCAATCAGCACACTGGCCGCCATTACAGCCATTTCATTGTTACATTTTGCCATGATCGGTCGGGTTGGGGGGTTTTTTGTTTTTTTTTGCCCAAAGTTATATTTTGCCGACATTTTTATTACCGTTTTCAGCGATTATTGCTAGTATGTGCTGAATATGATGTTAACTGGTAAGTTAAATGTGTTTTTGACAAATTTCAGGCAATAGCACGTGAGGCCGCCTGCGTGCTGATTGGAGCACGTGCACAGGCGGCCAGCCAATCAGAAGCGAAGGTCGCTTCTGATTGGCTACCCACATGTTGCATAAAACGGCAACATGTGGGCTGGAAATGAGTAGCGCATCTGCCTGCGCTATAACACAGGCAGAAAGGAGAGTGTGTCACTCTTCTTCTATAGAGTGAGACATTATTATGTACTCTTGCAGGTATGTATATAATGGTCTGTTTGAAACGGAGATTTTTATGTCTACAAGAATTAAGTTAAGTCTAAGTTGCTCTCATTACCATACATGTACACGAGGTCTCGGTTTGGGGGGGGGGGGCTTGTCCCGAAATTTTCGACATTTTAGGGGGGGCTTGTCCCGATATTTTGCCCCAAAAACGCGAAAATTTCCAATTTTTGCCTAAAAATGGGAAATTTTTGCGAAATTCCGATATTTTTATCGATTTTTTGTTTTTTTGGTCATTTTTGAAGCATTTTACGCGATCTCAAGCGATTTTGGGGTTTCAGAGAAGGAGGCTTGTCCCGACTGGTCAAATCTGAGGGGGGGCTTGTCCCGGAATTTCAAATCTGGGGGGCGGGGCTTGCCCCCCCCCCAGACCCCCCATGTACATCTGTGCTCATTACAAAATGCCATCTTATCATTTATACCTATACAAACTCATTAAATTTTTAATGCAATATACTCATTATAATAAATCATACTTAACAATTTTTCTACAAAAGATTTTTTAGCTTTCATCAAGGTTACGTAATGTTTAATCGGATCGGATCGGCGGATCGGATCGGATCGGCGGATCGGATCGGATCGGCGGATCGGATCGGATCGACCGATCCGGGCCTGGATCGGATCGGATCGGATCGCCAATCAAGCAACCGGATCGGATCGGCATCAAAATTTCGGACCGATCCGATCCGATCCACATCACTAATTAACAGTAAGTTGAGCCTATGAGCATAAATCTGAAGCCCTTTTTGTCTAGGACCCTGACGAAGTCATGAACACCGCACTTCCCTTTGGGGCACCAGCACCCAGCGGTTCCAAATGGGTCTACTTTTCAAATTAAAATTTTGATGTCTCAAGGGTGAATCTGGTCCCCTGAACAGGAATATTAATTCCAGTTTGGTCTTAGACGGTCCTGAACCCCCCTACGATGCAAACAGTTAACGGTCCGATCACATGAAATATTAACAAAGTGATAAAAGTGACAAACGGTATGGATCACCACAAACTGAAATGCTGACTATAGCTTGTATTATACCTGATTATTAAGTAGTATGCAAGCCATGACCGAATGACTCCATAATACCCTAATCAGTATACGTTACTGACTGAAACATTCGCCTATCCAACACAAATTTCTGACTGACTAGTGAGTGAGTATAATATACTAGCAAGGGTACATAATAGTGTCTCACATAGAAGAAGAATGAGACACTCATTCCCTTGCCTATGTTGTAGCTCAGGCAGATGCGCTAGTCGTTTTCGGCGCACCTGATTGAGTTTTGTTGAACAGATATGGGTCAATCAAAGAGAGCTGCTCTCAAGATTGGTTAAACGTCTGTGTATTTCAATCAACATTAAAGCATACATTCTGGCCATTGTCGTTTGAGCGCTGATTGGATGACGTGCAGAAAGAAACAGTTACGAAAACATATATTACAGGTAGGCAGTAAACGACGACTGCATCTGCCTGCGCCCAAGCGACACCCCTTACGAAACCTTTTTTTGAAATATTTCACCATATTTTTAGATATTTTTTGAACTTTTAGGGAACTGCTATGTACCATCTGAACACAGAAATGCTAGACGCGGACGGTGTTTGTGCATCGTATCTAACTTGATTATTATAAAAATGCCCTTTCATCAAGGGCAGCAGTGTGAGCCCTGAGCAGAATAGGAAAGTTCGCTGATCTAAAGCGGAAAAAAAGCTAATAAGCGCTTTAAAAAGCCGGGACAATTTTTAAAGTCGAATAGAAAGACGCAGCTTGCTAAATGAATTGGACAAGAGTTGCGTCAGAATAGCAGTCGCCCTGCGACACATTAGTGCTTTCTGCACCCTATTCGCACGAATAATTAGGAAAAACAGTATTGACTCTACAAACACATGTCAGGACCTGAGATGTACTGTATAGTATATAGTTAGATGTTTAATTTAATTTCATCCATATCCACAAGCAATCTAATTTTGTAGACAAAAAAGTTACGAATGACATATTTCAAACTAACAGTCATTTATACTTATATAAGCTTAGGCTACGTTAATGGCATAATTTAACACAATGTATATACGTATAGTACAATTAACTAGGATTAGGCGCTATTTCGCCAACCCAAATAAAACCAAAAATGAATGGGCTATTATATACGAATAGTTTTTATGAACTTTTTTATTACCTCAAAATAAACACATAACAGTAGTTAGCCATGGTCACTATTTTTCTGAATACCACGGTTAACAAGCCTCGGTTTTGCAACCGAGACCGAGTGCGAGACCGATACCAGGCAACCGAGACCACCCAAACGAGGCCTACGAGACCGAGACCAGCCCTTAGGGGACCTATTTTGAAAATTTAATTTTAGAAACTTGAGATACTTTGAAACGTGGAAAAGTAACGAATAAGTTTGAAAAAGCGACCATTAGGTTGTATGACTTGCAAGAAACTTAACATTGTAACGACCGACAAGAGAGTAATTGACAACTGGAGGTCATTTTTTACAAGTTTTGCACACTTCTTAGCGTACCACAGGGCGGATTGTAGTGCTTTATTGTACATATGTAGGTTGGCACTTTGGCAGGCTGACTCCGGTGTTAGCGTAGAATCGTCCATGCAGGTGAAGTTCTGATAGTAGCTCCATCGCGGACCATAAATCTTTCTCACAGCTGACACAGTTCTGTGGGCTACGGTTTGATGCCCCAACCACCCCAATACCCCATAGCCCAAAATTTATTGATTGTGACTAGGTTTCTTCAGATCCTTATAGTGGTATTCACGAAGGCAGTCTTGCAAATGTTTTATGCTAATGCTAATGTTTTAACGCACTGTTTTCCGCACCCCATTCGCGCGACCTTCAGCTAAATTATAAATCATTTGCTCACATAACATGGAGGCTTTTTAATTTTTGCTGAAAATTCGACTGTTTTGAGGGGCAAAAAACGATTTGGGGCTGTGCAACCAATCGGTCAAGTAGTGCTAACGTTCTCGGCTGACAAGGGCGGTCAAAACCCTACCTCGCACCAAGAGTACATAATAGGGAAGAGTATGACACTCTTCCCTATCCTAGCTAATCGGCCCGGACGATGCTCCGGCCGAAATAGCCCTTTTACGTCTTGATTTCAGGGGGGGGGGTACCCCCTCCCCCTAGAAAAAATCCATGTCTTTATTTCCGGGGGGGGGTCCCCACCCCCTCGAATCACGACATGTCTTGTTTTCAGGGGGGGGGGGTCCCCCCCCCTCGTTTCAGCACACTGCCAGAGCAAATTCGGTGGTGTCTTGATTTGTGGGGGGGTACCCCCCCCCTGGTTTCAGCACACTGCCACGGTGGTGTCTTGATTTCAGGGGGGGGGTACCCCCTGTCTCGTTTCAGCACGTTACCAGCTCACCACAGAGTTCATGCTGGCAGTGTGCTGAAACCAGGGGGGTACCCCCCTCAAATCAAGACACCACCGAATTTTCTCTGGCAGTGTGCTGAAACGAGGGGGGGGTACCGGGATTTGAGGACTTGAGGATTTGAGGATTTGAGGACCTTCCGGGATTTGAGGACCCCCTCCCCTGAAATCAAGACATGTCTTGATTCTAGGGGGGGTACTCCCCCCCCCCTGAAATCAAGACGTAAAAGGGCTATTTCGGCCGGAGCATCGTCCGGGCCTATTAGCTAGGATATGGAAGAGTGTCATTCTCTTCCCTATTATGTACTCTTGCTCGCACCTAAACAACAGGATGTTTAGGTCTGTTTCTTGCAAGCTCTTGCTTTTAGATTATGGACTATCAGTTTATGGATTGCACTTTAACTTTACACACATTTAACAAGTAACAATATACAAATTCAAATATGATTGAAAGGAATAAGATGCTTATATGCTAAATATATATACAACATATCTTTTAATCAGACTTTAAGTTGGGGATCTGGATAAGGTCTGCACTCTGCAGTTAACTCACTTTACCTTTTTATCGAGCATATATATACTTTACAACAATAATAATAATAATAAAATAATACAGTTGAACCAAACACAGAATGGGCTGTAAGTTCGAGCGAATATGGTGCGGAAAACAGTGGCTACCCTACGAAGAGCATATTCCTAGTCTCAACAGGTATACCTACTTTGACGAGCTCACACAAATTGCTTATTCTCATTAATAAAGTCTTGTACCAATGCATTTACAAGCTCAACTTACGTACTTTTCCGCTTTAGACAGACAGTAACCTATTCTACCCAAGGAGCCGACAGACAAAGGAATTTTTCCTTACTAGTCCTATCATTTTTTCCGCTGTAGTGGAAACGAAGCGCACGGCATATATAACTATTACTTACAACTATGACAGGTTAGCTGCCTGTAG
Source organism: Trissonchulus sp. WLG1_4 (assembly GCA_030248245.1). Classification (NCBI taxonomy): domain Eukaryota; kingdom Metazoa; phylum Nematoda; class Enoplea; order Enoplida; family Ironidae; genus Trissonchulus; species Trissonchulus sp. WLG1_4. Next base: position 21,206 of record JASANF010005481.1, read on the forward strand.
CGGACCTATGTACATACATGTGCCGTAAATGGACGCTCTTCGACGACCAGGGACCAGGGGACCACCAGGGACCAGGGGACCTTTTTTATCATTTTTTGCACTTTGTGAACTATATATAAAACCACAATTAACGACGTATTCACGTTTTGCATCCACTAGTGTAAACACATATATACAGTTTTCTACATTTTTTGAAATTCTACATTTCAGCAAAATTGGACCACCTTAGCATTTTGTCATGTCTGTACTGGTGCGGGCAGGCCAAGTATACTTATTAATCAAATAATACTATACCTGAGGGAAGGCGTGGGTCGTACGCGAGTCCACGAGAGTCATGGACAAAAATAGACCTCAGATTCGTGTTCAGGGGGTCAACTTACACCTATGAACATCGAAATCTGACTTTCGAAAAAATTTTCCCTTGGACCCTTTGTAGCGAGGGTATACTCTGAGTGGCGTACGCTACCTCTATCTACCGCCACTTCTCTCTACTACCACTTCTGTCTACTACCACGTCTATCTACTACCACTTCTAGCTACTAGGGTTACTGTAATTCTTAATACCTAAACCGCTTCTGTCTACTATACTTTAAAATTTGCTACTATGAGACTATACAGTCATTATTAATATCGTTAACATTATACACAATTGTAATTTTTTAAATTGTCAATTTTTTAAATATTAAGTCACAGAGTGAAAGAAACAGCCCTGGTTTATAAACATAAAGTTTATTCGGCTTTTGAATATTTTTATGTTATGAATTATTTTTATATTTACGGGGGCTACAATGTTGGCAAATTTGAAGCAAATCGGAGAATCTAAAATTTTCACTCATACAGGTAGCCCCCCCCCCCCCTTAACCCGCAAAACTGACACAATGATTTAACCCTATTCTTTAATCCATAATACAAAACTACAGTCATCCTATTAGATAGAAGTGGCGTTAGATAAAACCTGTGGTAGAGAGAAGTGGTAGTAGAGAGAAGTGACAGTAGATAGAAGTTGTGTAAACCCTCTGAGGGGGTGTGTGTGTGTGTGGGTGTGTCGTACGCGAGACCGCGAGAGTCATGGACAAAAATATCTCCAGATTCGTGTTCAGGGTGTCAAATTACAACTATGAACATCGAAATCTGAATTTCGAAAAATTTTCCCCTTGGACCCCTTGCCGGGAGGGGGTACCCTGAGGGGGGGGGGTAGGTCGTACGCGAGTCCACAAGAGTCATGGACAGAAATATGCCCCAGATTTGTATTCAGGGTGTCACCTGTGGACATAAAAATCTGAACTTCGACAAATTGACCCCTTGGACCGTTAGCGGGGGACGGGGTACCCTGAGGGGGTTAGCAAGAGAGTTCACGAGAGTCATAGACAAAAATAGACTTCAGATTCGTGTTCAGGGGGTCAAATTACACCTATAAACATCAAAATCTGAATTTCGAAAATTTGACCCATTGGATCCCTTGTGGGGGGGATACCCTGAGAGGGGCTCGTAGGAGAGTTCACGAGAGTCACAGCCAAAAATAAATCTCAGATTTCTTAGGATACCAAATTACCCCTAGAGACAAGTTCTTGAGAAAAAACTCGAAAAACGTTTTTGACCCCAAAAGTGCCCAAGGGTCGCTGGTCCCCTTTGGGACCACGCTGGGGTGGTAATCGGTGGGGCAGTGGGTAATAACATGATATTTTCGCAAGTTCATAATCCATATTACACGAAAAAATCCTCAACTACTATTTAAAACAAACAGCAAACATAATTCTTCTACAGTACCCAGCGCAATTATCTACCTATGACGCTAGAGTCAGCGTCACTGACTACAGTTTGGAGTCAGTGACTGCAGTCATCTGTTGACGTCGCAGGCTCATAAAGTTGGACCGGCTTATCGAATTTCATGTACTGACTCCGAAGTCAGCATCAGTGACTCCGGAATCAGAGTCATCTGAGTCATTCCTATCGGATGTAAGTACGTAGGTTTGTGCACAACAGCTGCATAGCTATTACATATACCAACCAAGCTTTGACATCTGCAAAAGAACGTATAGGAATGACTCAAGTGACTCTGATTCCGGAGTCACTGATGCTGACTCCGGAGTCAGTTAATGAAATTCAATCATTCCCCTGCCAGCCCAATTTTATGAGCCTGTGACGTCAACAGATGACTGCGGTCACTGACTCCAAACTGCAGTCAGTGACGCTGACTCCAGCGTCATAGGTAGATAATTCCGCTGGGTACTGTACTGTGAAGTTACGTACGCGCATACATGACACACAGCCAACAGGGGGGTACCGTCTAGGGGACTATTCAACATCTGAGCAAGAAAGTGATAATACCAGTGAATGCACAGCCTATGGGTTTATCCTCGTCAAAACGATAGACCTCCAGCTATAACCATGATAGCTCCACGTCCCATAGCGGGCCTACCCCCGTAATACACGTGGCGGGGTCGCTTATAGGTCGCCCTGAGGCTTATAGGCCGAAATTCAAAAAAGTCCTCGTTAGTTTCTATTCCACCACTGTACCACCTGACATGCAAAAGATCATGACTGGCCGTTTTGCACAACTAAAAAAGTGTGCTAAACTTTTTCGTACTTGGTCATTTTTTGGACGCCAAAATAAGGGTTTCCCCCTCCCAGCACAGTCTCACACGGAAACACCCGAGCAAAGGTCATTTTTTGGACACCAAAATAGGGGTTTCCCCCTCCCAGCACAGCCTCACACGGAAACACCCGAGCAAAACCATTTTTCCGTGTCTATTGCAGGTATACAAAGTGTGAAACAGCAAAAAAGATGTAACTCTGATGAACTACCGCCGAGAAAAGGTCTGGGAAAAAAGAGCGAAAGTCCGTGAATTTCGGGGGTCACCACGGGTATCTCAGAAAATACTTGACCGATCCGGCTGAAATTTTGCCAGCACTTAGGTATTGCCAAGGGGTGTACACACACAAATTTTGTGTAAAATGCTCCACTAAATTTTGAGCTATAATAAATTCAAATTCTCAAAATCCGCAATAGGGGCAGATTTGCCTATTCTACGGTTGGGCGCTGTAGCGCCAACCCTGATTGGTTGAGGGTCAGTTAGGCAGAAATCATTTGATTTGCTCTTATGGTCAGGAATGACAAACCTTATATTGATAAGCTACATTACTAAAATTAACTACCTGTAGCGGTCGTTTCTGCTAATACTTTGAATACTTTTAAAATAGAATTAGAAAAACTGAATTTAAGATCGTTTCTACTGGAGCGAGGTCTTCGTTGACCAGACAAGTGGTCTGCCTTGTCCCCTTTCCTCAAATTTTCCATAGTGGTTACCTTTATATACATCTACCTGCTTTTCAAAAATGAGGTTTTATTACATTTATTTGTTGTTTTCTAAGGCAAAACGGAACCATGAATTGGTAAATATTCCCATTATGATTTAACGTTTCATCAATTGTACGGCTGTCGTTTAAGGTAGTAGTTGCGTTTTCGAGGTTTTGTGATTTCTATGTAAACTTTGCGATCACACAACCCAGGTTACAAACGAAGCCTGTGCACGACTTTTTGGCACAATACTGTAAAGGTCAAAATTCCCAGGCACGTCTCACTTTTTCGAAATTTCATCTGTGGACATTTTTAGAGAATTTTAGAGAAGACTTAAATTACAAGAAAATATTTAAATTTTCGGTGTCATTGTTTTAAAGCTATTTTCTCAGTCAATTGACTAGTTATTAAAAAAGTGGGGGACATACGTGGGGATGTTAAACATGTCAAAGACCTTACCAACCTTCAGCCCCAACAGGTACTGGTATAACACAGAGCTGTGGCGCAAACTGTTTGTAAAAAATCCTAATATTTCGAAAAGACTTTTCATTAGCCGCTTGTACTTAGAGTTGGTGACCGGCCGCGTAAGCCGCCGGCCGGCCGGCGGCCGGACCGGCGGAGAAGTTCGGCCGGCCGGCCGGTTAAAGCCGGCCGGCCGGTTAAAGCCGGCAGGCCGGCCGGCAGCAGTGGCCGAATTTTTGGACAAAACCAATTCATCCAAATCTAGAGTGTCATTTTGACATAACTTAGCCTGCCAGATTGTTATACCGACCTAATTTTGTCAGCCGGTCGAATGTGGCTGGCCGGCCGGTCACAAAAACTACTTGCACTGGAAACAAAATCAAAAGTCAAGTTTCAATGCGTGGCATACATTTAGGTAAAATATTGTTCTACTTAATGGAAAAGACCACTTGTGATTTGAAAATGTAAACGCTGAGCTATGGTTTTCCAAAAAACACCTAAAAACGCAATTGCCCCCTTAAATGAAGAAATTTGAAATTTGCAAAAAGCTGTGCAAAAATACAGAAAACATTTCCAATTATTAAACTAGGCTTGAACGTTAATTGTAACAGCTGATGTCTATTCTACCGATTATATGAAATTAAATTATTATTATTATTATTAAATTATTATTAAATGACTACTGCTGGTGCATACTGCTTTTGCTGATGTGGCCATGGATCTATACTCAATAAATTTGCTAAGATAGCTGCTTGTTTCATTCAGGTACTAAGGAGTTCTGGTTTCTTCGCTCCTCAGACCAAATTGCAAAAATTGCAAATAGGTATCTTGCAAATAGGTTTATATATTCTCTTATTTACTCCTATCCTCTTCGTACATCATTCTATAAATCCAATGTTTTGTTAACTCTAGAATCATCCGAGGCTTGGAATTCGTATTTGATTAGAGATATTGATCTTTTAGAATATGTTCAGAGACGTTTCACTAAACAATGTACATGTTTTCGACAGATCATGCAGAACGATGTCTTTGTTTGGAAAATAAAGTCCTTAGAGTTGAGGAGACTGAAAGACTTGGTTTTGTGTATCATATTGTGCATGGGCTTGACGGCTATATCACCTGATCAATTTTTTAATTTTTTCAAATTATCGAACCATTCGCCGCCATCGCTTTAAGCGTGTTCTAAGCAAAAGTAGACTCGATGTAAAAAGTATTTTTTACGAATAGAATATACAAAATGCACATTACTACTTTAGCATTTTTATGGTCAGCGTTTTAGCATTTAGTAAAATAAAGCTCATAAGCCAACTACGTCACTTCTTTCAGTTTCGTGCCAATGAAACTCAGCATCTTCAAGATAAGAGACGCTCGGATAGCTCTGAAAACATTACACAGTGACAGCCAAAGCAGATTCTGAAATGTGCCTCGCCTCCAAAATACTGGGTCCGCGGCTCTAAGAGTAAAGAGCTCCATGCTAGCACGCATTGAAAAGATGTTTTGCAATTGCAAAACGCCATCGGCACGATTAAAGCAAACCTTCAATGCAGATTCTTTTGTATAAACGCTTACAAAAGAGAAAGACGTTTTAATTTTAAACATCACTGCCCGGAGCTATAAATTGCTTGCGGAACCTTGAACCTTTACTTGTACGTTAAATTCAAGCGATAGTAATGAATCCCTGAGATGAAAACAGCAACAGTAAGTAAGTGGTGCAACGCATCAATCTTGCAAGCACTAGTTATATTCGCACCTTTGTCAGATTTTTATTTCGATTTTATAAAAGCAAAAATCGAAAATAGAAACCATACTAAACCCATTGCATATAAACTGAGACCCTGATGTAGTACATACACCAAAGCTGATATCTGCTACGCAATCAACGACAGTGACCCACCATCAAAGATTGCTCACAGAGCAACTAAAGCGTTACATACTAATCATCAGTTCCAGCATATGCCCTAAACCCCATTCGCATAACTGAAATGCTGATTTAGCACATACACCAAAGCTGACATCTGCTACGCAATCAACGACAGTGACCCACCATCAAAGACTGCTCACAAAGCAACTAAAGCGTTACATACTAATCATCAGTTCCAGCATATGCGCTAAACCCCATTTGCATAACTGAAGTGCTGATGTAGCACATACACCAAAGCTGATATCTGCTACGCAATCAACGACAGTGACCCACCATCAAAGATTGCTCACAGAGCAACTAAAGCGTTACATACTAATCATCAGTTCCAGCATATGCCCTAAACCCCATTCGCATAACTGAAATGCTGATGTAGCACCTACACCAAAGCTGATATCTGCTACGCAATCAACGACAGTGACCCACCATCAAAGATTGCTCACAGAGCAACTAAAGCGTTACATACTAATCATCAGTTCCAGGATATGCGCTAAACCAAATTAGCATAAATGAACTGCTGATTTAGCACATACACCAAAGCTGATATCTGCTACGCAATCAACGACAGTGAGCCACCATCAAAGATTGCTCACAGAGCAACTAAAGCGTTACATACTAATCATCAGTTCCAGCATATGCTCCAAACCCCACTTGCATATAAACGGAAATGCTGATGTAGCACATACACCAAAGCTGATATCTGCTACGCAATCAACGACAGTGCCCCACCATCAAAAATTGCTCACAGAGCAACTAACGCGTTATATACTAATCATCAGTTCCAGCATATGCCCCAAACCCCACTAGCATATAAACTGAAATGCTGATGTAGCACATACACCAAAGCTGATATCTGCTACGCAATCAACGACAGTGACCCACCATCAAAGATTGCGCACAGAGCAACTAAAGTGTTACATACTAATCATCAGTTCCAGCATATGCCCTAAATCCCATTTGCATAACTGAATTGCTGATATAGCACATACACCAAAGCTGATACCTGCTACGCAATCAACGACAGTGACCCACCATCAAAGATTGCTCACAGAGCAACTAAAGCGTTACATACTAATCATCAGTTCCAGCATATGCTCCAAACCCCACTTGCATATAAACGGAAACGCTGATGTAGCACATACACCAAAGCTGATATCTGCTACGCAATCAACGACAGTGACCCACCATCAAAGATTGCTCACAGAACAACTAAAGCGCTACATACTAATCATCAGTTCCAGCATGTGCCCCAAACCCCACTAGCATATAAACTAAAATGCTGATGTAGCACATACACCAAAGCTGATATCTGTTACGCAATCAACGACAGTGACCCAAAATCAAAGATTGCTCACAGATCAACTAAAGCGTTACATACTAATCATCAGTTCCAGCATATGCGCTAAACCCCATTTGCATAACTGAACTGCTGATTTTGCGCATACACCAAAGCTGATATCTGCTACGCAATCAACGACAGTGACCCACCATCAAAGATTGCTCACAGAGCAACTAAAGCGTTACATACTAATCATCAGTTCCAGCACATAGCCTAAACTCCATTTGCATAAATGAAATGATGATGTAGCACATAAACCAAAGCTGATATCTGCTACGCAATCAACGACAGTGACCCACCATCAAAGATTGCTCACAGAGCAACTAAAGCGTTACATACTAATCATCAGTTCCAGCATATGCTCCAAACCCCACTTGCATATAAACGGAAATGCTGATGTAGCACATACACCAAAGCTGATATCTGCTACACAATCAACGACAGTGACCCACCATCAAAGATTGCTCACAGAACAACTAAAGCGCTACATACTAATCATCAGTTCCAGCATATGCCCCAAACCCCACTAGCATATAAACTAAAATGCTGATGTAGCACATACACCAAAGCTGATACCTGTTACGCAATCAACGACAGTGACCCACCATCAAAGATTGCTCACAGATCAATTAAAGCGTTACATACTAATCATCAGTTCCAGCATATGCGCTAAACCCCATTTGCATAACTGAACTGCTGATTTAGCACATACACCAAAGCTGATATCTGCTACGCAATCAACGACAGTGACCCACCATCAAAGACTGCTCACAGAGCAACTAAAGCGTTACATACTAATCATCAGTTCCAGCACATACCCTAAACTCCATTTGCATAAATGAAATGATGATGTAGCACATAAACCAAAGCTGATATCTGCTACTCAATCAACGACAGTGACCCACCATCAAAGATTGCTGACAGAGCAACTAAAGCGTTACATACTAATCATCAGTTCCAGCATATGCACTATACCCCACTTGCATATAAACTGAAATGCTGATGTAGCACATACACCAAAGCTGATATCTGTTACGCAATCAACGACAGTGACCCACCATCAAAGATTGCTCACAGAGCAACTAAAGCGTTACATACTAATCATCAGTTCCAGCATATGTGCTAAACCCCATTTGCATAACTGAACTGCTGATTTAGCACATACACCAAAGCTGATATCTGCTACGCAATCAACGACAGTGACCCACCATCAAAGATTGCTCACAGAGCAACTAAAGCGTTACATACTAATCATCAGTTCCAGCATATGCCCTAAATCCCATTTGCATAAATGAAATGCTGATGTACCACATAAACCAAAGCTGATATCTGCTACGCAATCAACGACAGTGACCCACCATCAAAGATTGCTCACAGACCAACTAAGCGCTACATACTAATCACCAGTTCCAGCATATGCTCCAAACCCCACTTGCATATAAACGGAAATGCTGATGTAGCACATACACCAAAGCTGATATCTGCTACGCAATCAACGACAGTGACCCACCATCAAAGATTGCTCACAGAACAACTAAAGCGCTACATACTAATCATCAGTTCCAGCATATGCCCCAAACCCCACTAGCATATAAACTAAAATGCTGATGTAGCACATACACCAAAGCTGATACCTGTTACGCAATCAACGACAGTGACCCACCATCAAAGATTGCTCACAGATCAACTAAAGCGTTACATACTAATCATCAGTTCCAGCATATGCGCTAAACCCCATTTGCATAACTGAATCTCGCCGATTTAGCACATACACCAAAGCTGATATCTGCTACGCAATCAACGACAGTGACCCCCCACCAAAGATTCCTGCTCCGCCCCCCCTCACAGGAGCAACTAAAGCGTTACATACTAATCATCAGTTCCAGCACATACCCTAAACCCCATTTGCATAAATGAAATGCTGAAGTAGCACATAAACCAAAGCTGATATCTACTACGCAATCAACGACAGTGACCCACCATCAAAGATTGCTCACAGAACAACTAAAGCGCTACATACTAATCATCAGTTCCAGCATATGCCCCAAACCCCACTAGCATATAAACTAAAATGCTCATGTAGCACATACACCAAAGCTGATATCTGCTACGCAATCAACGACAGTGACCCACCATCAAAGATTGCTGACAGAGCAACTAAAGCGCTACATACTAATCACCAGTTCCAGCATATGCCCCAAACCCCACTAGCATATAAACTGCAATGCTGATGTAGCACATACACAGAAGCTGATATCTGCTACGCAATCAACGACAGTGACCCCTCCTACGCAATCAACAACAGTGACCCACCATCAAAGATTGCTCACAGAGCAACTAAAGCGCTACATACTAATCACCAGTTCCAGCATATGCCCTAAGCCCCACTTGCATATAAACTGAAATGCTGATGTAGCACATACGCCACAGCTGATATCTGCTACGCAATCAACGACAGTGACCCA
>JASANF010005483.1:0-19349 GCA_030248245.1 Trissonchulus sp. WLG1_4
CTACGCCAAGTTTTGCAGGTACGTATCGCGGCCCTTACGGTTCGATTCTCAGTGGGCAAAATCCTCTAGGCGGCTGCTTTGGAACGAGTCAATGCAACGACAAAGCAGCAAACTTTCAGCAACCACTCTATAACCTTTTGCCCACCGCGACGCAGTATGCGCAGGACCCACAACCGCAGTTTAGTAGTTCAGCCAGCAGCGAAGTTCGAATCTTAGCTGACTTAGTGCGTGACTTAGTGTTCAAGCGTGAGTCTGGCAAGCCAACTGAACCCGCGCGCAATAGCACCACGAACAGCGGAATTGGTCTTAGGGGAAATCACCCTACACCACGCAGCCGACCCACAAATAGACCAACACCCCAATATGAATGGACTGCAGATGGTAAACCGGTCTGTGGTTCCTGCGGAGGTATAGGGCACTTGAAACGCGTTTGCCGCTTCAATCGGCCAAATCATCGACCCAACGCTAGTACACAGCAAGCACCGGCACGCCCTCAAACTAGAACACCACACACGTTCCATAACACTAGACAGCCAGTGCAAAGGCATTATCAAGCCAACTCAATGCAACACCAAGACGATGCGCAAGAAACCGACATCGAAAGCCCTGAACTGCTGCACACCATTGAAGTTATGCAAAGCGAATTGCAGGCTTTAAAATTACAATCTGAAACACGTAGGGCTTGCTCTGTTCTCTGTACTCCGAACAGTATGAGTTTTGTACACCCCCATGACCTAGGTGGTTACGTAAGTATGCTTGACTCGGAACATCTTCAAAATAGACCAACCTCTGTTCCAAACGTACTAGAAAATGATTCCGAAAACTATTTCGACGGTAAGGGATTCGAGCCGAATTTGGTTTCAGGATTTGTGAAGGGACAGTTCGATCCGCCCTTTAGTTTCGAGCTCGATGACACAGATCCCGGGCAACCGCCCGATGAAAATGGTCGGCCAGGTGGTGATACCTTCGGATTATTGATCGAAGATGACAGCCGAGAAAGGGCTGGTAGAGATCCCGAGTCTCGATTAGAAGGGGCAAGTAGGGTTAATTTGAGTGACATGAGTAAGGGTAACCCTATAAGTAGAAACAAATTGATACCCGAGGACAAGTTTCCACCTAAATCAGCACAGCCACCAGCACAGCCACCACAAACCAAGACGACTCAGGCACATAGTGTTCCACTCGATCGCAACAGATTTGCCATACCACGATTAGCTATTTTGATGGTGATTTTTTTCAACACGCTGCCTATGACAACCTACGCAAGTGAGTTTGTAGGCAAATTGTCAAGGATGGGCACGATTGTAAGTGAAGAATTTGGTGTCGCTATATCTCCTGATGGTTTGACCCTAACTGCGGCCCATACGGAGTATATACCAGTAGTCATTCATTTCGACATCCCTAATTGGCAGGAAAAAAGAGAGCAAGGGCTAGGAGGAGGTTGGCCGGGTAGATGCGAGGATCCTCCCGCATGTACAAAAGTGAACCAGACCTGGAATGGCCTAGACAAAATTTGCCATTTAGCACCGTCACTTACGAACGCGATAGCATCAATTAAGCAAGAACTAAGTGACGCATACGGGGGTATTTTAGACACTCCATATTACGCAAAGCTTTTGGCGTCGGTGTGCGAAAATAACCAACAGTTCTGCACGTCTCCTGCTAGAGAAAAACGATTCCTAGGCTTATTAGCGGCAGGTTTATTTGGACTCACTGGCGCGGGGTTAGGTATGGTAAACACACTACACATTGGTCATATACAATCCAAAGTAGACGCACTGCAGGGGGCTGTAAATACTCTAGGCGATAGTTTGCACAACACGCAAATAAGTGTCAAACAACTCACGGTCGCTAACGAAAAAATTTATGCCTTCATACATCACTCTGTTCAAGACTTGATCGGCGCAATTGGTGACTTGCAATGTCGAGAGGAAGCCTACACCCACCACGTTGAACAAGTTCTATTTGGTCACATGTTTGTTTCGAACGTTCGAAGGTCTGTGGACGGCTTCATGATGCGTGTATTGCATGGCGAGCTATCCCCGACTATAGTTAGTGTGTCGACTCTGTCTAAAATTTTCGAAGAATACCCGTCTTTAAAGAATTCTGTCCTAGCAAAAGAACCTGGTCTAGTATATCAATTTTCTCAAGTTTTTCCGGTTCACGTAGATTTCAACAAATTAAGGTTTTCTATGATACTGGCCGTGCCCGTCCCGCACGAAAACAACATTAGGCCCTTGTTTAGAATAGCAAACGTAGGCTGGAACAATCGCGACAGTCAGCTCAAACTGAAGCTAGGTTTGCCAACTTATGCTGTACGGGATATAGGTAGCGGTTTTCAAGAAGTAGATCTGTCACTCTGTAAAAACAAGCCGGGCATAAGTTATTGCGACGCGCACGCATTTACCCAAAGTAAGTATGTTGATTGCCTCCGCATGCTTGTAACCGGATCGAAACTGGCCTCGAACTTTACCAAAATCAATTGCCGCAAAACTATGAAGACTGCCCACTTGTCTGAAAAAGACACTGAGTTGGCCTCGACGAACGCTGGTGTTATTCTTCGTAGTACCGAATCTCATTTGACTGTTTCAACGCAGCCTACATTAGCCCATCTAGCGCGCGGCAGACGACTTGAACTGCCATCAAACGGAGTACTCTGGTTTGCTCATTCTAACTATACTCATCTAATAGTCGGCGACAAAATTCTGACAAGTATGTTGAATTCTCCAGTAAGCACAACAATAACAGGTTCTTCAATGCCAGTTTTCGATGCTCCTTCCTTGTCGTTGAAACCAGTGTCGTGGACTAACTTAGAAGATGCTGAAGCTACAAATCTGCAAGTCCAAGGTATCATAGATGAGCAGTTAGATCGTTCACTAATATTAGGCACCCATTCGTCTTTTATACTTATAGTTGTCATGGTAATCATCGCACTCGTCCCCGTGCTAATACTGCTGTGGTGCTACCGGAAGAAGTCACGGCACACAAGGACCAGCAGGCGTCCACCTAGACAACCTGTCTGCATGGAAGATAGGCTACCTATTGAGGACATTCCATTGCAACCAATTCACCAACCGCAACAAGCAGAGACAGATCAAGAAATGGACAGGTCATCAACTAGTGGAACCGTAGAGTTAGGCGCAGATCAAGTGAGGTTTCTAAGACGACCACGCCGCCACTTATACGCAATATCATATTCGCCTATTTTGATTTGCGCAATCATCGGCAGTATTGAAGCTCAGACACTGGTTGATACAGGAGCCGATGTTTCTATCCTATCCAGAGATATAACAAAGCGATTGGGCTTGCCGATCGTCAAGACATGTGTCCCTAACACGCAGTCTGCGTCCGGACACAGCCTTCCAATAGTCGGAACGGTTATGGCCTGCGTTCAAATTACCGACAAGTTTACTACGGACTATTGTTTCTTCGTCGTGGATTGGGCGCCCTACGAGTGCATTATCGGCGCAAACTTTTTAGAAGACAAAGTAAAATTGTTGGCAATCGATTACGAACATCAAGCATGTATATTTAAGGACTGGCCCAACGTTGTTTTTCAAGCGCCACTACAGCGACGATTACAACCATGCTGCGGACCTACGTGTTATGCCTCAGTACGCGAAACTACAACAATCACACCAAGATCCGAAACGCAAATTAATGTCATAGTTGAGGATCAACACCGAACCGTCGGTTCCGCCATCTTCGAGCCACTGCCTAGCTTCTCAGATAAAAACCAACTGATAATTGGCCGTACACTTATCCAAAAGGGGTTTGGAATAGCCCCTGTACCCGTAGTGAATCCGACTGTCGAACCTATTCGTGTGTATAAGGGCCAACGGATTGGAACCGTAGAACACGTAGATTCCAAGGAAGTGTGTTTTTGCAGGACCAGCAAAACAGACTTATTGACTTACAATAACAAGCCACTAGTACAGGCTCATCAGGACGAACAACATGTCGTCCCATTGAAGAATAGCGAAATCAGCCAGCTTGATTTGAACAGCTGTGATCTGAATGACGATCAGAAGATTGAACTGCGGCAACTTCTCCTCAGGAATTCAGGACTTTTTGCGACCGACGATTTCGATTTGGGCAGGTGTAGTTTGTACAAACCCCGCATAGAGACAGACGCTGCAATGCCACAATCAAGCAGAGACCGCACAGACTTCCACACCATCAGCGTGAACAACTACGGGACGAAATACAACAACTGCTGGACAAAGGTTTAATACAACCATCGACTTCCGCGTGGGGCTCCCCAATTGTGTATGTCAAGAAAAAAGACGGGTCATACCGATTGTGCGTTGACTTTCGAAAGTTGAACAGCGTCACAAATCCAGACATATATCCTCTTCCGCGCATCGACGATATTCTCAGCAGCTTAAGTGGGGCCCAGTACATGTCAACTTTAGATTTGGCTAAAGGTTTTTGGCAAATAGAGCTTGATCCAGAAACGAAGGATCGCACGTCCTTCGTTACATTCTACGGACAGTTCGAGTACAACGTTTTGCCTTTTGGCCTAAACTTGGCACCGGGGGCGTTCCAACGCTGCATGTCTATCGCTCTTTCAGGACTGGAATGGCATAAATGTCTGATCTACTTGGATGATGTTTTAATTTTTTCTAAAACGTTTCAGCAGCATCTGATCGATCTACAGCAAGTTTTTGACCGGTTTAAGGCAGCAAATTTGAAACTTAAACTAAAAAAGTGCCAGTTTTGCCGTAAGCAGCTACAATATTTAGGTCACACGATATCTCGAAATGGGATACTACCAGATCCAGAAAAAGTCAAGGCAGTACAAGAATTTCCTGTGCCGAAGAATGTGAAGCAGCTGGAAAGCTTCCTTGGTTTAGCAGGTTATTACCACAAATTTATCGATGGGTATACTAAAATCGCAAACCCACTAAACAACTTACGTCGAAAGAATGTCCCATTCCAGTGGTCCGAAAAGTGTCAAGAAAGTTTTGTTCACCTGAAAAAGAAACTGACTGAAGCTCCACTGCTAGTTTATCCCAGCTTCGACAAACCCTTTATTGTCCACACCGACGCCTCTGGATTTGCAATAGGCGCGGTCGTATCCCAGTCGACAGATGAAAGAGTTAAGCCAGTAGTGTTCGCGAGCAGATCTCTCAACAACGCCGAACGTCGGTACAGCACAACGGAAAAAGAGGCTTTAGCTCTAAAATGGGCAGTACATTACTTTAGATATTATCTGTACGGCAACGAATTTACCATCTACACAGATCATCAGCCTCTCAAAAGTCTAATGGCTAGACCACCGCAGAACTCTAGACTGTCCAAATGGAAGTTCGAACTGCAGGAATACCAAAATAAAATGCAAATTGAGTATAGACCTGGAAAACAAAAGGCTAATGCCGACTCTCTATCCAGAAGCCCAGCGTTAGAGGACCTTTCACCAGAAGAAAAGGCTGTTGTATGTGCCATGCAGCAGGTTCGTCAGCCTGCCGCACAGATTGAGGGTTATCTTTGGGATAACTTGGCGATACTCCAAAGAAGGGATAAGTTGCTCGCAGCCATTAGTCGATACCTCAGCCGTGATGAAGTACCAGCAGATGATGTTTTAGCCCGAAAAGTGTCACTGGCAGCCGACAACTACCATTTGGAAAACGGAGTTCTATATAGGTTGACACGAGTTAGGGGCGGCATTGAAAAACGAGTAGTAGTTCCACCCGAGTTGCGAGAATCTGTGCTGGAAACAAGTCACTCCACAGCTTTTGCTGGCCATTTTGGGATAGCTAAAACCCACTTTCGGCTAGCGCAGCACTATTACTGGCCCCAAATGCGCACAGCCGTTGAAGACTACTGCAAGACTTGCCAAGAGTGTAACACTCGAAAGGATCCGGCGGGAAAACGAAAGACGACCCTTTCTCCAATACCAAACCCAGGAGCACCAATGGTTCGTCTACACGTTGATATACTAGACTTAAGAAAAGAAACGGCGTCTGGTAACAGATATTTTATCGGATTTATAGATGCGTTTACGAAATATGTTGTTGGTTTTGCAACTGCTTCACAGACTGCGGAAGTTTGCGCAACCTTGTTTGTAGAGCATGTTGTGTGCCGATTTGGGTCGCCAGTGCATTTGGTTAGTGATCAAGGTCCGCAGTTTACCTCACAATTAAATAAAGAAGTTTGTTGCCTTCTCGAAACTAAAAAGACAGAAACTACCCCGTACCATCCAGCTTGTAATGGGCAAATTGAAAGGTTCCACCGTACGCTTACAACCGCGCTCAGCATGCTCGTGAGCTCAGATCATAGCGACTGGGATACATATCTACCATACTGCCTTTTTGCGTACAACACTAGTGTCCACGCTTCCACGCATGAAACTCCACACTTTTTGTTGCATGGATGGGACCCACATATACCGGGAATCAAAACTGTGGCAGGCACCTCAGAAACGACACCAGCAAATACTTACAAAAACCGACTATCGCATAGGCTACAAACTGCATGGGAGGCGGCACAAAATGCCATATCGAAGTCACAAAACCAGCAGGCTGAGCAGTATAACAAAACGGCTAGTAATAGAACTTTCCACATCAATGATCTGGTGTATGTACATAATCCCAGACAGGAGAAGGACCAGAGCAGAAAGCTAGCTCATAGGTGGGTAGGACCATATAGAGTGACAGATGTCAAGGCGCCTACAGCGGTCATTAAATTACTGAATAAGCAAAATGCAAATGCGCATAAAATTCACTTTAACAGGCTTAAGGTATGTTTCGGCCCAAGGGTTCCTCCACTACCACTCACTGATCCTCTAGATTTTGTGGAGGCCGCTGACCCGCATCTAGAAGCCGAGGCACCAGAGTAACTGCCCATGCTTTTGTCCCCATTTCTGTGAACCTATACGCTCTAGGCTACTAGGCCTTTTGGATCGAAATTAAACCAGTAGTTCAAAAGGGCCTGGCAATACTTGCGACATGTATCCAATTTGCTTGTGTCGAAATTAAACCAGTAGTTCAAGCTGATTGGTTACTGTAAAATTTAGCTAGTGCAATTTAATTTAATTCTGGGGACAAAGGCTTGAGCATGATAGCATAAAATAAGCTTATATGTAACCATATTATTACTGCGCAGTAGGGTGATGGGTATTGCACACTGTTTTTTTTGTTTGTTAAACTGTTGTTCTTAGTGCAGATGTATTAGTATAAAGCAAGGCTTAAGGTAAAAGCAGCAAGTGAACTTGTGACCAGACTTAAGGGAATCAGGATCTGGACAGTGGGGAATAATTGAGCGACTGTTCGCTGAGCGAACGTTTGCTGAGAGAGCCAGGCGGGAGGCCTCTGCAGCGATCCGCTCGAGGATGTCGTTCACGAAAGAGTTTGTGATGAGCATGGCCTTAGCGGACCCCCGTGTCCGGATGCACCTGTTTCAGCACCTTGTAGATGTGCGTCCCGTAGGTCTGTTTTCTAGTCTTCTTCCGCTTCTTGCCTCCGCCTCAGACCTGATAAGACACTAGACAAGGTTACGTTTACGCAGTTACGCTTTCCTCTAGATTTCGATAAATCAGTATTCTAAAACGCTTAACAAGATTTTTAGGTTCTTTTGTTCTCTATTTTAGCTTAAAATTGCGATGTCATGTACTTCAAACTATATAGTTAGTTATATTAATTATTAGTTATAGGTAATGGTTACGTCGGTTAATATCTATAAAACTTGCACGCCAATAGAGAGCTGTCAAACTAAATTTCAAACTTCAAAACTGACCGGACTTTCAATTTTAATAGTAGAATAAGCATACATGCGACTCAAAGCTAGGTGCTAAAATATCCAGATGCTGCTGTACCAAAGTTGACAAATTTTTGCGTAAAATTGTAGTTAAAGATTACTAATTGCGAAAGTTCATTGTCAGATAATCAGCACAAAATTTTGCATTACAGGATGTCGCTGTCGAAGCCCTTACGATACCGCGGCGAAACTGCGTTCCTGTCAAATCTGCACGCCGCAAATATAACTGTAAATGGAAAAACTTACAGTTCAGTTGAGCAGATATATCAAATTACCAAAGCCAAATGTGCCGAGGACTACAGTTTGGTCGTTCAGCTCTCGTCAGAATCTTCGGGTATGGCCTGTAAAAAACTGTCGCGTCAGCTATCCCCAAAAATTGCAGCTTTCAATAAGAAGTGGGACTCAGTTAAAGAACAGTGTATGTTCAGACTAAATTATGAAAAGTTTACGCAAAATCCGCCTCTTTCTGAGAAACTTTTAAATACCAATCAAAGAATTCTGTTGGAAGACACAAGCGACAAATTTTGGGCGGATGCAAATGGACACGGCAGAAACACAGCTGGCCGTTTGCTGATGAAAATTCGGGAGCTACTCACAGACGGTAACCCAATAACAGTGCACCGAAACGTAGCAGTGGGGGACTCCCTTTTAGCCGGGGTTGCACGATGGGTGCCATCTGCCTCTGTTCTCGCTATCAGAGGGGGGAATAGGCATTTTGTTACCACGGTGGCATCGGTTGTTGCGGGCCCCTTTACAAAGAAAGTGCTCATCTTAGCGGGGACCAATGATTTAGTGACCAAGGATGGTGTTCTGCACCCGGCCACCTTGATAGCAAAAAAGGTCATAAAATGGGCAAACGTCTACGCAGCTGCCAACCCGCATCAAACCGTTATACTATGCACGCTTCTACCTCGCCCGTGCAATTCTAACACTAGAGTCGACCATGCAATTTCTGTTTTCCGAAACAAACTACTCAGCGCTCAGGCCAATGACATTTTGCCACCTAACGTACAGGTTTTAGATTTAGCCGCTTCTTTTCATGACGTGAAATTATATGCTAACGATCGTTTGCACCTAAATGTAGCAGGGAATCGAAAATTGGCCGCCATTTTGGAAAGTGCCTTTGAGTCCTTCTAGCGAAACAAGTTTAGCTGCACTAACAATAGCATTACATTTTAGCACAAAAACTCATATCTGTCAAAAAATTAGTATCTTAGTATTTTGCTTCTGAAATTCAAAATTATTATTAAGAACTGTCGGATCGTGTGTCAATTTCTCTTAGAGGTAATTTTGTTGGTCCAACTAATATTGTTTGCTATGTTATTTTTGTATATCACTGGATGTTGTCTTATTTTATCGGTGTTTTGACGTAATGTATGTTGTTATTGCACTTTGCGTACCGTTGTCATAATTTTATAGTTTAACGCTGATAGCTAAATTCATTCACTAGTCATTGCGTTTCTTTACACCTCAGGGCGAAATTCTGCAGTGGTTAAGCAGTGCACTTCAAAAAAGATGGTAATTTCAAAAGTCAAGTCGGTTTTGCTCATTACTCCAAATTCTAAATGCTACTAATTTGTATGTTTTCAATTGTCTTGAAAATTCTGTCGTATACCCATTTTGCCGTATGATGTTGTCAAGATAATGAATAGCCTCTAACATTAGTGTCGAACATAGTATCAAAAATATGGATTGTGGTTTCAAACAGTGTAGTGTCAGGCATAGTATACACATTTACTAAACGTAAATCTGCCAAAATGAACAGTAACTTGACTTTCCTAACCGCTCCAGTAAAAATTTTAAGGGGGGGAAAGTTGTAGAGCATACATAACTAATGCTCCTTGTGTACGGTAGACTGCGCCCGCCTGATTGATTATTTCCAAAATTGTGGGGCATGATAATTAATGCTCCTCTTGACTGTAAACTGGAGCCGCCTGATGAATGACAGAAAATTCTTGTATCAGGCCGGACCAAGGTTAAAGACATGTAGAGAGAGTGGCCCAGTTTAATGAAGTAACGCGTGATTTTCTCGTACGGTAGTTCTGAAATGAAGTAAACGTTGGACCGACGTGTTTTTCGTTGTTACTACTTTTGGATACTAAGATAGGTTACTATAAGTTTGTTCGATCCCGATACGACACTACATAAGTATGAATCGAGCCTTACTGAGATCACTGAAGACTGAAAAAATATACTGCGCATATTTTTTAAATCTCGTGATTCAAAACTGCAACTGAAAAAACCACGAAACATGCGACTGATACAGTTTGAGTGCGGTTTGCAATAACCAAAAACAGCCTCAAGCCAAAATGCAGAGAATGTCGTTCCGAAACGCAGCCATCCAGTTTTGCCACCGGAGCCGGCAAATGCTGTACGAATTTTGCGAGGACACCTCCATCTGCGGGTTCAAGTACTGTCTGCCCGTTTACCAGCCATATCCAATCAGGTTAGCTGAGCAATCACTGTGCCTCCTTGCTTAGCTACCCAACGTTTTTAACTTCCCAAGGGGTGCTAATAAGTTTCTGAAAAACTAAACTTCTTTTTAATTTTGCATCATTGTAAACAGCTTCTGGAAATCAGCATTTCAATCGACTAGATATTACTATTGGCTGTAAAGCTTGTTCAGTAAAATGTTTGAAAATGTTCTTTCTATGTTTTCAAAGAATATGTTAAGACAAATAATTTTGGTTGTTTCTTTAAATTCTTCAAATAATTAAAAGTTTCAGCAAAATTGGTTCAGCATACAGTCTGCAGTGAAGTTGCAAAATCGGAAAAATGACGTTTTGAAAACCTAATTACATTCAATAATTTCGTCACATTACTTGTTTAGTCTGTTTATACAGACTTAAAGCACATAGGTATGCTATAGTTCATGCACACAAAATTCAGTGCAAATTGCTTCAGTATCTGTTGACGCTGAGTTGTATTCTTTTGAACTGTGCAATTGTCGTGAACTGTGAAGCACTCACAGCAATAATGAGAAATTGTGAAAAATCTAGAATCTAGCACCTAAGCCTAAATCTAAAGAAAAACGTACATTTATTTTACTTTTTTCCTGTTGGGCCATAGCGAAACAGGTCTTCAATTTTTATTTTGAAATTCTAGCGTGCTGCTAACGTTAAAGTGTTCATGTGCGGAGTATGTTTTACACGTCCGCCACCGTTAGATCGCAACCGTCTACTTCATTTTATTTTACCCACATATTATATAAATGCTTTGCTGGCTTGGTTCAGTGTAAGTGTACTAGATTTTGTAGTTTCCGTCGTTTCGTAGGCATGGTAAAAAATTTCCAAAAAGTTCTTCAGGAATCGATCCTACAGCCTTCGGATTCAGAGTAACACCTTCTAACCACTATACGATGCTGTCGTCTTTCTTCAGAGCTTATACATTTTACGATATGCATGAACTACATAGTGCAAACTGCAATTGTTTGTTGTCGGAAAAAGCACTAATTCTATACCGCGTGAATGTATTGTCATTGCGTGTGTATTTGTCATGTCATTTTGGGTCATTGAAGCTCTAAGCATTCGCTTAGGTAGACGTGCAATACACTAACAGTGTACTAAAGTTATTTCATAAGGTGCATATCTACAGCATAGTTTTGGACAATTTACTGATAAAATCAAACGACATACATGCCAGTGAAACGAAATCTTATGAAGGTTTTGCAGTCTAATAAGCTGATATTGGTTTTTGGTTTTATGCATTAAAAATTAGACATGAGCTGCTCAACAGGTTTACGATGGCCTCTGGCCAATGTACTTAAAACTTACAACTTAATGCTTACTGAATGTTTTTGCCGAAAATTGGGCTTGTTTCTTATTTGTTGAAAAAATAGTGCGTGGACACATTATGTGTACTTCAGAAGCGGGCCAATCTGATATCACGCTCGTTTTTCTATTCTTTTATGTCCCTTTTGTGTGATGTCTGGCTTACAAATGGCGATTGGTCCAAGATATTTGTCATTATCGGTAGTCTTGGGTCAGGAAGTGATTATTTGGTACCAGACAACATGGTACCAGTTACTCACTGCACATAAATTTTTAAAACAAAAAGCTCTGTTTTTGCAAACTATGAACAAAACTGCTTTGGCGACACTACCACTTTACCTAAGCAAACATCTACCTAATAGATTGTCATTAACTATTTTTGCAGACCATTTCTATGGACATTGGTGATGATCTTCTTCATGGGGATGACCATCTACCACATGTACGTGCTGTACCAAGGATACGCTCTGAACCCACACCGAATGGTTATCACGCATGAGTCTCAGGATCAAGTCACCTTTCCGGTCGTCACTGTTTGTCGAACCATGCCCGTCATGTGAGCAACCATCCAAAAAAGTTTAATATTTCTCATGTAGTTTTTAAATAAGTATAAGTTTTATATATATATATATATATATATATATATATATATATATGTATATATATATATATATAATATATAGTACATGTATATATACATGCAAATGTATGGGTATATTATTGATATGTGTCATCCCTTGAAACTAAAAGTGCCCTAATTGTGGTTACGACGTTTACTTGTTCTTTACGTTACGACACTGGTCTATTCACCAAGTTCTCAAGGTTTACGCCACGTTATTTGTTACTGTAGCCACGTTTATTATTTGTTTCTTATTATCTGATCTATCTAACCATCCTCCTATATACTTTCTTTAGTCTGGGTTACGGTCTGCATGGCATTTGACAAATGGAGCTTCTTAAGCTCGGTTCATACTCGTCCTTGTCCTTGTCCTCATAGTTTTGTCCTTAAGCAAGTTCAAGACAACTACCTGATCAAATGACCCAATTTTTTATGGGATCAAAGTATTGTTAAAGTCCAGTTTGCAAGCAAAAAATTAGACTAAAGCCTGTTTCACACGATGGGGAAAAACGTGGGGAATCCCCACGTGGGGCACCCCATGTGACACCCCAAGGGGTGCCCCGCGGGGTACCATGTGGCATCGTGTGACACTCCATGGGGTGCCCCGAGGGGCACCATGTGGCATCGTGTGACACCCCATGGGGTGCCACGAGGGGCACCATGTGGCATCGTGTGACACCCCATGGGGTGCCACGAGGGGCACCATGTGGCACCGTGTGGTGTCCCCCGGGGATTCCCCTGGGGTAACGTATTCACACGATGGGGCATGAACGCGCGGGAGTTTGAATTTTTAGGCGCGTAAACGGTCAAAATACTAAGTATTTACGAAGGTATTACATTGAATTTTGACATATGTGATATGTGCCTTGGGCATAAATTACGTGTAAGAATTTATAAAAATTATTTAAATTTTGTAGCTTACTTAAATATAATTCATGAGCTACGTATTCGTAAAAGCCGTAATAGACTAACCAAATGTGAAAAAATTAACTAAAATGATTGAGTTTAAGCCCTAAAATTGTCCCTTAAGCATTTGTATAAAGTCACGTGATCATCAACAGTGCTTACTAATTGGCTGTCGCATGTGGTGCCACATGGAAAAACGCACGGCGAGCGATACTGATTTTCCCCACGTGGGGCACCCCATGGGGTGTCACACGATGCCACATGGTGCCACATGGTGCCCCTCGGGGCACCCCATGGGGTGTCACACGATGCCACATGGTGCCCCTCGGGGCACCCCATGGGGTGTCACACGATGCCACATGGTGCCCCTCGGGGCACCCCATGGGGTGTCACACGATGCCACATGGTGCCCCTCGGAGCACCCCGAGGGGCATCATGTGGCACCATGTGGCACCCCATGGGGTACCCCAAGGGGCACCCCACGCGTTTTCCCCATCGTGTGGAACAGGCTTAAACGATTCTGTCAATGCTTCGTAATAGCTGATAGAAATTGTCCCTGTCCCTGTGTTCTTAAGGACAAGTATGAACCGGGCTTAACTCTCAAATCTTCTGCAACAAACCACTCACTATTTTATTGTTTGAAAAATGCAAAGAAAGTGGCCATAACTATTGCTAAAAAGGTCACAGGAACATGACATTATTAGAAAGACAACTTCTGGCGCTTTTAACTGATATTTCAAACTATTGCGCCAAATTCTAAATATGAGGCAATAAAACTTTGACGGGTTGTGTGACGGGCTATTTTGGTCTATGTGGCAAAAGTTCGTACAATTTGTATACAAATGCTGCTAAAATTTTCTTTGTACCTCAACAGTGAAGCAGAATATTACCTCCTGTAATCAAATGTCATTTTAAATTGCATTTATGACATAACTTTAGCTTTAATGCCGAATTTCGCAATTTAAAGATTAAACAATAAATAACATTGCCTTAAAAATTTGCTCAAACTAGTCTAAACTAAACACACTAGACTTCGGTAATTCTTCCATATACGCACATTCTGCACTGAGGAATTAAAGGGTTAACTATTGAACCAAGTAGGCCTGACATAGACGCTCACTTTGATATATAGATCTCCAAAGTTGGTTAAGGATTACCCCAGTTATGGGCTATGAAACAATGTTTTATTTCACTAAATTGTGTTAAAAAAAGATGAAACCTTCGACAGAGTCGAAACAGTTTAAACTTAGTGGAAACAAGGGGTGTGCGTATAGGGAATTTGATGCAATTCGGGCGAGACACAAATCTACTTTAAACTAAATTTCCAGCCTGTGTTTAAAGTGGGTGTTCCTATACGGAAGATGATGCATACTCACTCAGTCTCACTCAGTGCAGAAATTAGTAGATCTGCTATTTGCCATGCGACATGCCAATTTTATTTTAATCCGTTATTTTTTCTATGTCAGGCAATCCTATTTAACTGAAAATCCGGCGGTTCACCAAGCGTTAATAGACATTTACGATGGACCGGAGTTTGTAGATTATGTCAAGCTGAAAGAGCACAAGAAGCTGTTTCAAGGCATGCAACCTGGCTTGGAATTGTTGCGACAAGTACTTATACGGCCCGAGACGCTGATGCAGTTGTGAGTTCCTGGGCCTTATCCAAAATTGGATTTAACGGATTAGATTTAAATTAATTTTTCTAATAGCACAACATAAAATGAAAATAACCGGCTGAAATTTCGCCATATGTACATGGCTTACATACATTAACTCGGTGTCTGCCAAGTTTCAGTAAATTACGTTGAATTACGTCTGACAAAATAAAGTTAAATCTAATCCGATTAATCCCATTTTGGATAAAACCCCTTGTTAACGCAATTTGACAAAATAGTCAATTAAAGTCCGGTTCATAGTTGTTCTTGATGTTTGATACTTTCTTGTTGTAATCGTCGTTGGTGGGTTACTAATCAATTGCGAAATAAAGGCAACCCTACTGTATCTGTCATGTCCGTTCATATTATATATTATTCTTACTTATTAATTTACAAGTCTAGGACGTCTGGTTTATTTTAAACAAGTTCAACCAGATCGAATTGATTCAGGCCGAGGTTAGTTCATTTATTATTTAATGACTTTCAAATCTGTTCATTGACACTCAGTCAATCAAACGCTCAGTCCAAAAGCGTGGAAAACGCTACTTACCCTGAAAGTTAGCTCCTAAAGCTCATTGCCTTAAGCTGTGAACCTTCAATTTAAAAAGCCCACAACTTCAAAGCTGACAGCAGTCACCTTTGAAGAGACTTAGGTGGATTTCACAAAGGTGGTTTAACTAAACCATGGTTTTACGTACGTTTTTATATGATTTGCACATAATTCATTACGAAATATCGCCTGATTCGATACGAATTTCCTAGTTTTTCTTAAACCAGGGTTTTAGCTCTGTTGAATTTTCAGCAAAATAGAGACCTGCTATGTCGCAGGTTTGAAATTTCAACTTAGCTAAAACCATGGTTTAAGAAAATCTAGGAAATTCGTAGCGAATCAGGCGATATTTCGTAATGAAATTATGTGCAAATCATATAAAAACGTACGTAAAACCATGGTTTAGTTAAACCACCTTTGTGAAATCCACCCTTAGTGTTTAGGCACTCTGAACCAATAGTTTGGCTAAAAACTACCACTTATCACAGGACAACAGTCGAAGCCAAAGTCTCGTAGGTTGAACTGCATACCTTCCTCCTAGAAGGCCGCAGCTCACAAAAATAGCAAGTCTTCAAATTCAACGGCTTCCTTTAAAATGGAAAAAAGTAGCAGATTAGGAATTTAAGTAGGAATCGAAATTTTACTCAGTCCTTTGTTTGTTTAGCTTGTTAGTCACAATATAAGCACGATATATTTTGATACGAATAAACTTTATATAAGTTATTATGAATACTTGTTTTTTACATTGTATGTCAAAGAATTCTTTTATATTTTTAGCTGTCGGTGGAAAAGAGAGAAGTGTGAAATGATGGAATCTAGGATAACACTCACACCATTGGGATTTTGCTACGAAATAACTTTTGCAAATACCACGGTCAAAAAAACAGGTACTCAATTTTTTGTTCACAAATGTTTGATTTTCCAATATATTTAGTGAATGAGCTATAAATAGACTGACTGGTTCTTGATTTTTTTCTTGATTGAATTTTTTATATTCAAGTTTCTATAAGTTTAGCGACTTTACCAGAGTAAAACTTAAACTACATATGCCTTGTACCTTCTTATTTTCCTTGAGAGACCAGCGCATTGGGAAGACTTGTTAAAAATTTGGATGCGTTACCTATCCGTACGGGTTACCAACGTTTCAATTTGCAAAGAATAACTTGTGTAGGTAGACTGTAGACTCGGTTAAAAACGTAATTATGCATCTTAATGTGCTAATGTCCATTTTTGAGTCCAAAAACTACTTCGTGTCAGACTATTTTTTCTTTTTAATATTTTGTTTTTTGCAAATTGCAGAAGTTGCAGAGTTGAATCTGATATTAAACGCTGCAATATATGACGTTGCCCCAGGACCATTCCTGACAGAAAGTATACGGGTAATTTAATTTGATGCTAAAGTCTGAGCAGAAACTGCTGAACCCTGAGACAAAAGCAAACACGCGATTTCTTTTTGAAAACAACGAATTGCAGGCATCAAGAGTACACCGAGTAGTCAAAACAAGTTGCCCCTAAAAGGGACATGGTTCCTTCCCAGAGATGTTCTTATTTTCATTGCATTTGCGCAAAATTTCATTTCTCGCAGTACACCACACCAATAGTACAGTAGCGATACACGTTACGGTTCAGCGTAAATACTTGCACCTAGGCGAAAGCGTCAGCAACCAATTCCTTCACTTAAATTCTGGCTTATCGTGTTAAAAATCATACTCTCAAAGATCATTTCATTACGTCGGACTATCAAGATTAGCTTTCAACATATTATTTACTCTGACGAAATGAGAGCTTGTGCTCAGCATGCATTTGTGATTTGTTTGACTGTTCATGAATCTTATTTACTTTACATAGTGTATACTATTTTCGTTATATTTTTGTTAGTGGTATTTAGTCTGTTCAAGTCAATATTTTATTCTCAAAACTTCAGATAACAACATAAACTACATAAGCCAGTCCGGTAAAAGTAAACACATGGCCTAACATTAGGGTCCAGCTGCCAGTGTCGGACTAAACGAGTTCATTTAAAGGCTCCGTAGTTCGTTCTCACATGCAAAAATTGAGACACAACTATCAAGAAATAAATAGCCTTTTGTAGAACAAACAATCTAAGTCAACTGAATCTGTGTCAAATCCTAAATAACTCGGACCACCATTAAAAATTCTATCTCAAGCCCAACAATTCACACCAATTCTTAAAGCCCGGACAATTCAAATCTGAAAATTTTCGGACAATTCTTAGCCATATATAGAACTCTGAAACCGGCTTCATCGTCAAAACTGGATGTATAGTCTAGCCACAGTGATGTGTCGTTTAAAACAAAAATGACAAATAAATGGTCCTAGAAAACATGGACGGGTAGGCACCAGAGCATGAAAACGGGACGACTAATTGCAAACTCTTGTTCATCACTAGACTATATACTGGCTGGCTAGGAAATCTAGTTTGCATACGGTCTGCTTATTAACCAATTCAGCAACGGTCATACACAATAGGTCCGCCTTTGTCTAAAACGTTACTGGTTAATGTATTTTGCTAATTTTCATATTTATTGGCATTGGACATGCTCGTCCAGATACATGCCAATTTGCATTAATTGAAAATGAAAACAGGAGGGTTACATTCAGAACAATGAAAGAACGCAATAAACACTTATATTTTAGCAAAATAGGAAAAACATTTTTTACCCGTTCTCTTCAGTTGTTTTTCTCGTTGTGTGATAATGTTTCTGTTGAATAATTTTTTATTTTTAGTGTCAATATTTTAGTATAGTTTCAATGAACACCCCCCATGTGACAAAAATACACCAGTGTGATTGGGGGCTAGGAAGGACACAAAACATAGGCTAAGCTGCTGCATAATTTTCCCATTTCTGTAATCGGAGCAAAAACCGATAACAAAGGTTTCTTATCTCTAGAAGGAACAAAAATTACGCCACTTGTTTTGTTTCGAGGATTCAGTCATTTTTGGTTTACTTGACTGCCCTTCCTACATGAAAAAAGTTAGCTCAGCGTGTTGAGTTTGGGACAGTATTTTACAGTAATTGCACTGCTCTAATTGTAAGTACATCTTAAACGTTATTGCAGCTGTATATTTCAAAAACCAGTTACAGACAAGGTGTGATTTAGGACTATCACTTCGTAGTGTGCACTGCACAGATCACAACTATCCGCACTGGCACGTGAAGCCCGCGTGCATAGACTTCGGCACTTCGCGGACTCGTTCATGCACTTGGCGACCCACGTGACAGAAAAGACGTTACCAGTGCACTCACTCCACATCGTGCTATAACCCACACCAAGAGAGTAAATAATAGTGTCTGACTCTATTTAGAAGAAGAGTGAGACACTCTTCAACCTGCCTTTGTTTTAGCGCAGAAAGATGGGCTCGTCATTCCCAGGCGCCACATGTTGGCGTTTTATGCAACATGTGGCTGGCAAGAGAGAAGCAAACTCCACTTTTCACTGGGGAAACGCCTGTGCACGTGCAATACACATTAACTTAAACCCCAGTCCACATTATAATCAGCACACACTAGCAATAATGCGCTGAAATGGTGAAAAAAAGGTAGATAAAATATCATTCTGGGCAAAAAAACAAAAAAAAAACGAACCCGACCGATCATGACAGAAAATAAAACTGAAATAGCTGTTTTATTTGCTAAAATAAAAACAGCTAACTAAAATAGCTGTTACACTAAAATAGCTGTAACGGATTTCGCTTCCGATTGTTTGGCAGCCACATGTTGCACAAAACGGCACAAGGTGGCCTGGAAATGACGAGCGCATCTGCCTGCGCTAAAACAAAGGCAAGTTGAAGAGTGTCTCACTCTTCTTCTAATAGAGCGAGACAGGGATTTTTTTGAAAATCGGCACTGCGTAAATACTGCGTATTTTTATTTTTGACGGCGTATTTTTAAAAATGACTGCGTATTTTTTCAAAAAGTAGTACGTATATGTTGGTTAAAAACATAGCCAACGCATTTAGATTGTTTGTCAAGCAATTCTAATACAATGAACATTACTTTCAGCTGGATTTAACGTCCAACTGCAGTTGGCACCTCATACATGTTTGCTAACAGTATTAAACAAATACA
>JASANF010005484.1:0-11017 GCA_030248245.1 Trissonchulus sp. WLG1_4
ACCCGACAGAACTAACTGTATCGAGACTAACTCACAAGTACTAAGGTACTTAACAGTAAGATATATTACATCTCCCCTTTTCAGTCTGGAGAGAAACGGTTAGTAGGTTTCTTCATACGGTAACTTCGACGCGGTATTTCAGTTGAGTTCATATGGGGTTGACTGGCTTGATCATCTGCATCTCCGCTTCGTTGAGCCGAAGAAAACGACGATTTCGCCAATATGTTCTTCCGCTGGCTGTTTTTACCAAGTAATTGCGTCTGCCACCAATAGCAACAATGGAACCAACTTTATCCCACTTTTTTGTCACAGGATCTTGGATGCAAACAGATATGCCTAGTTTTAGCGGTGCTAGTGGTCTAGCTGATCTGTTGTAAATGGCGTCCGAAATCGACTTCAATTCTAAAGACTTCAGTTCCGCCTGCTGCAACTTCTCTTGCCACATTGGGGCAAATAGCGTATGGTGTGCCGGCACGTGCGAACGAAGCGTATGTCCCATTACGAGCTGCGCTGGCGAAACACCGTCAGCTCTTGGTGTGTTGCGATATTCCAGTATTGCCGCAACATACGCATCATCGTCGAGGTTCCCGTTTGCGGTTGTCTTAGCCACAATTGCTTTCATGGCCTTTACTGAAACTTCTGCCAGGCCATTGGATTGAGGATAATGAGGGGATGATGGTGCATGGCAGACTCCCCAGCGGGTCAGAAAACGCTTAAACTCAGAAGATGTAAACTGAGGGCCGTTGTCACTTCTTAACTTCATCGGTACTCCAAGATCAGAAAAAAAGCGACGGATTGCACGAATTACCAGCTTCGTGGAAGGCTCTTGTTTACCAAAGGAGTACATTACCGGCCAGCCCGACAACCTGTCTACATAGACCAGGAAATGATGACCGGCATATGTGAAGAGGTCTATGGCCACTTCTTGAAATACCCAATCAGGTCGAGTGTCAGACAGAATTGGTTCTTTTGGCAAACAGTTCAAGTTTTCCTGACATTTCGAACACGACTTTACTAGGTTCGTTATGTCCGAATTCATGCCCGGCCAATATAAACATTCGCGGGCACGTCTTTTGGTGCGCTCGATGCCCTGATGTGATGCATGAAGCCGGTTTAGTATGTCCCGTTTAGCTGTGTCAGGTACAACGATGCGGTGATTATGTAGAACTAATCCGTCGCTCACACAGAGAGACTCTTTTAGCTTCTCAAATGAAACTAGATAAGCATTATTTGTTGGATAGATGCCTGTATCCACTGCCTTTATCAGCTCCTGGTATGGTAAGGATTTAGCAGCTGACTCTTGCAATGTTTCAAGTAAAGGATCCGTCGAAAACTCCGGCTGGAGACCGGCGGTCACTATGTTTAACGAAATAATGCTTAATGCCTTGATTTCCAGACTTAAGTTTGAATCATCATCCGATGGCAAATCGACGGGGTGACGGGACAACGCGTCCGCCACATGATGATCTTTGCCTTTTTGCCAGACAGCTTCAAAAACGTAGCCTGCTAATCTTTCTTTCAGACGCTGTAAGCGTGGATTGTCCAGGTCAGCCATTGTATAGTCGTTCAAGATTGGGACTAAAGGCTTATGGTCCACCAAGACTGTGTAACTAGGTAATCCTTGCAGATACACACGGCATTTAGTAGTCGCCCAAACGACAGCCAACATTTCGAGCTCCACAGTGGCGTAGCGGGATTCGGTTTCTGTTAAAAACCTAGAGCCGCATTCTACAAGACGCCACCGGTCACCATGTTTCTGCGTTAAGGCGAAACCGAGCCCGTTTTTTCGAGAGGCGTCTGTCAAAAGGACAGTTTCTAGGGTTATATCGAAATGGGCTAGTATTGGTGGTTGGACAAGTGCTTTTTTAACAGCCTGAAACGCAATATCATGATCCCCAGTCCAGACAAACTCACTCCTTGCACAAAGGAGGGGACGTAGAGGTTCAGCAGTTTGACTGATCTCCTTGCTGAACTGTGACAACTGGTTGACGAGCCCAAAAAAAGAGCGAAGCTCTGTGAGGTTTGTGGGAACAGGAAACTTTGAGAGGGCTTTTAGTTTTTTCGGATCTGCCATAATTCCTTCTGGGCTCAACAGGTAGCCACAATATGCTACCTTTTGTTCAGCAAACTGGAGTTTTGTAGGATTCAAGGTAATCCTGTGTGCGCGACATCTCTCGAGAAGATTCCAGACTCTGAAAACATGTTCCTGGAAGTCTGAGTCATAAACGATTACGTCGTCAACTACCTTTTCCAGGTTCCCAAGGCTGCCAAGGGCTTTATCTCCTTGATAGCAAAACTCATCACCAGTGGAAGTTAGCCCCATCGGGGCTCGCAAGAACTTAAAACGCCCCCAGGGTGTGATGAATGTCGTTAATTTTTGGCTGGCTTCATCTAGTTCCAACTGCCAGTAGCCCTTTTTAGCGTCGAAAATTGAGAAGAAGCGCGCATCGTTGGGAATGTTTGCGACTGCTTCTTTCGGCGTCTTCATCGGGTGAAGCGGGCGCACGACATATGGGTTCAATTTAGTTAAGTCGACGCATAATCGGGGGGTTCCGTCTTTCTTGGCTACCACAACAAAAGGATGGCACCACTCTGTGGCTTCACTGTCAGCCACAGGTGAAATGATTTCCTGAGAAACCATTTGGTCTAGTTCAGCCTTGATTTGGTCACGCCAAGCATAAGAAATAGGACGTGGCACTCTAACAGAAAACGGAACAGCATTATCCTTCAATTTGATATTCAGGGGGGGACAGTCCATCTTTTTCAAGGTAGACTCCGTAACAAACACGTCAGGAAAAGCTTCGATTAGTTTGCCACGAATGGCTGATTTCTGTTCAGGTGTTGGTTCTTTTGGGACAGAACCAAACACGGATGCCACTGGGTGAGGACATGACTTTATTTCTCTGACCTTAGTTGGGGAGTTTGGGTAATCCGCTGGTAGAATCCCGAGGTCTTTTGACAAATACCAGGACAGGAGGATCCCAGATCTGCCTTTACAGAAAAATACACGGTCTGTTGCTGTGACACCAGCAATACCAAACTTTAAGACGCAGCTACCCACACACTGCATGGTTTCATCATTAGCTGCTACCAGTTCGACGTCTTTTGCCGGTTTAATCCAGCCAGCGGTACCCTTAATTGTTTTTAGTACATCTAAGCCAGCTACAGTTCCTTCAGCCGCCGAATCAGGGGTGGCGGTAAAAGTTCCCAAAGTCTTTTCAGCGTGCCACACATTGACGGTGACAACCGGAGCTTGCTTACGTAAGCATCGAGCCGCTGAGACTTGTACACGAACAGAAGTTACTGCAGATTTTTCTCTATTTTTTTGTAAATAGTTTGCACGACGACAAACGGATGCAAAATGACCTTTTGTGCTGCAGTTATTGCAAGAAATGTTGAAAGCTGGGCACGACTTTCGCGGGTGCGGGCCTTTTCCGCATCCGGGGCATTTTTTTTGTCATTGAAATTCTGTACTTTCGAGTAAGTTTGATTATGAAATTTTCCTTTAGCGACTTTCTGTACTTTGTTTATGACTTTCTTGTTAAAACCTAATGCCGCCTCGGTATTCCTTGCACTTTCTTCCCCTCTACATAAGTCAACGACGGTTTGGAGGTCAGGAAATGGCTTCAAGGCTAGAAGCTTACATCGGGTATCCTGATCGCGAACACCAACCATAATTCTCGTAGCCAGTCGAGAATCGTAACAGTGTTCGCACAAATCGGCATTGGCGCCAATTTTTTTCAGAGCAATAAAAAAATCGTCAAAACGTTCGCCTGGTTCCTGTTTACGTTCCTCGAAAGCTA
Organism: Trissonchulus sp. WLG1_4; assembly: GCA_030248245.1. Taxonomy (NCBI): domain Eukaryota; kingdom Metazoa; phylum Nematoda; class Enoplea; order Enoplida; family Ironidae; genus Trissonchulus; species Trissonchulus sp. WLG1_4. The sequence goes on from JASANF010005484.1 coordinate 3,804, forward strand.
CGCGATCGAGGGCGACGTTCCGTCGTGATCGAATGTACGTACGAATACGTGACAGAACGTCATTTGGATCGATCACATCGCTGTCGTTTATGCCCACGCCGTGAACAAGCTCACTTCGCATTTCGGGAGTAAGAAATGTACGAAAACGAGCGAGCTGCTGCTCCACAGGAGAATTGTCAAATTGAAAACAAGCGGCGTAATCTCTCCATGTAGCGCACCAACCGTCAAAAGCTTCCAGCGTGAAGCTAGAATCTAACAAACAAGGTTTATTAGGCTCAGGCTGGCGTGGCTTTGCTTGCTCAGGAGAGTTGGGAGGTTGTGATTGACTTGTGGTGGCGTTAATGTTCACCATTGACAAAAGTTGAAGCATCTGCTCATGTCTTTGTCGAGATTCCTCCGCTTGCGCCTGCTGCTGCTTTGACATTGTAACCACCAATTGTTGGAGCAATTGGTTAGTTTGCTCCTGCGTAGCATCTTGAGGTCGGTTTTCGCTGTCACCTTGACTCATAGCTGTGGTAGATCTGGTAATGGGCATAAATAGGGTCGCAAAGAAGTAAATAGGAGGCGAAAAGTTCGTTTACCACTGCGCCATGTTATGATCTGACTCGAGTGGTACCATGTATATAGATAGATACCCGACCGAACTAACTGTATCGAGACTAACTCACAAGTACTAAGGTACTTAACAGTAAGATATATTACAGGGGGTGACGAGTATATACATTGTGCTGCATTTGCGTGTATATTATGCTACATTTACTTGTGTAATACACTGTCTGATGTGACTTTATATACCATCTTTTGTTTTAATTTTTCTGTCGGAAAAAATTTCTGATACGTCTCCACTCTCCAGTTGACCAAATTTGATCAAAAAATTGAAAAAATCGACATTTTTTCTGGGGTCGGCCGCCTCCAGACCCCTGCAACTTTGTGGTTTAGTGATCTTGCGTTTGTAAGGCGTTTTCTAAGACGTGTTTAAGTTGCCAAAAAGTGCATTCTAACCCATTACAAAAAATCGAAGTCATTCTCCCTCCCCCCTGAAATTTTTTCTGGGTACGCCCCTGGTAATACGTGTCGTTTTTTGCGAAGTGCATTTCAACACATTTCAAAGAAATCGATAAGTTATTCCCCCTCCCCGAAATTCTTTGCCTCACTAAGTTACGCTATGGGTATCCTGTGTTTTGACGAAAAAACAGCAGGGTTTTTTCTGTTATTTCCCCACCAGTCCTGTTTTGGACTTTACTTAGCCGATTTGTATGATTTTTGCACCAATGGACTCCTCTTGACCAATGGACTTCAAAAAAATTAATTTTAAAAAATTTTAAAATTAAAAAAATTTCAATTTTGAACTTTTTGAAAATTTTTCAAATTTTAGCGATCCAAAACCCAAAAATTTGTGTCTAGAAAACTTTCCGCATCTCACAAAATAAAAAAGTCCACATTTTGTATAAAATTTTGAAATTTTTAAATTTTTATTGAAGTCCTGAGGTCAAGAGGAGTATATATACATTGGTGCAAAAATTATTCAAATCGGCTCAGTAACTTCCAAATTGCAGACTGGTGGAGGAATAACAGAAAAGACCCAACAGCAGTTTACTGATACACGTATATACAATATTTCGATAAAAGTCCACAAAAAATTCCTATTTTTTCCTATTTTTTGTTCAGAAATTCCTATTTTTTTCCTATTTTTCTCCGGGAAATTCCTATTTTATTTCCTATTTTTTCGTAAATGGGCCGCAACACCCCTGGGTTATGATACCGAGTAGTGGTGAAGTACTTGTCACTGTGGAGAAACATCAGCCCAACAGGTTTTATCTGAGCTGTGGTATTGACTTCGTTTTTTTTGCCCCGGAATTCGTCGTTCGTTTTTTTTTACCCCGGTCCACTATATGTCCTTATTCTCAACACTTGAATTTGAAATGATAGTGTATTATTAGGAAATAAAATATATAATATATGAATATCATTTTGTCAGTTTTGTTTATTTCAGATGCGGGAGCCACAATGAGTGGAGAGCGCAAAAATCCGAAAGTAGAGGACTTTCAGTTGGAGAAGGCCTCTACTGGCCGGGCCAGCTGTCGCGGATGTGAACAGAAAATTTCAAAGGTTCCTTTTTTATGAATTGCTGCTTTTTGTTAGATATATATGTACCCGTTTTCCAATCTTGGAATAACATAGGCTGTTGACTGTTCATATGTATTCACAATGCCGGTTCAAACGTAGGCTTAAGTTAGTTGGGCTGGAAAGCATAGATGCACATAGAGGAGGGGGTAGGGGGGTATCCACCCCCCTCGGCCCCCACACCCCCACTGATGGCCAGAAAAATTACCCCAAAAATGAGTTGAAAATTGTATATAAACTTGTGAAAATTTTTCGGCTGTCGCCGAAAAATGGTCAAAACTACGCACCACCCCCCTTCCGTCAGTGGTCGGGCACCCCCCTCGCCGATTCTCCCCGTATATACATCTCTGCTGGCAAGTATAAACGCAGTCTGAGATCTTGATCTGAGTCACTCATGACTCCATTTTAAAGAATGCGAAGGATTTTTGGGCAAAAACTGGGACTACTGTTTGGGAAAACACCTGTTTATTTTTTTGTTTTGTAAATAAATCTATTTTGCGCATTCAACCACTGCTATTTATTTTGCCACCGTAAACATTGCTTAAGTTTTTCTTTTTTTATTAAATTTAAGATGTTTCAAATTTTAAAAACGTTCAAAGTTTATAGCTAAATCAATCAACTTAGGTTTTTGTGTTTTTTTTTCAGGGCGAAATTCGCATAGCCGTGTTGGATCGTGACTCTCGCATCGCACACGCCGGTGGCAAACCCGTCCCACAGTGGCATCACCTGCCCTGTTTCAAGGCTAAAACTGTGGAATTAGAATTCACATTCCCTGCCAAAAGGTATATATATATATATATATATATATATATATATATATATATATATATATATATATATATATATATATATATATATATATATTATAGTATATGTTGTGTATTTGAAAATTATATCATATATATATATATATATATATATATATATATATATATAATTATATGTCATCTGCTTTCATTTTCATTTTGTATCCCCAACCGGTCTCATTTCTCAACGGTCTTTTTGCCTAAAAAAGAATTTCTCGCAAAATTTTGATAATTGTTACAATTTTTTTGCTTTTCGCTCATTTTTGCAGCGATTTGGGGCAAATTTTGAGTTTTGAATCACCTTTTATCGACACAGGAGGGGCACCACACCCAACCCTGGCTTCTTCAGCGCCACATGACGTTGTATATAAGTTGTGTGGTAATGACCCATCATGACGTCACGCCTCTGAAGACTATTAGTCCAGTGCAGGGAGATTAGCATAGCAGCCCGGTCGCGCTATGATTATTAGCGTATAAGCTTATAACTAATTAAGCTTAAGCTTCTCAATTAGCCTATAACTAGCTTAATTATTTGTTATTAAGTTTGATTACCACTTGAATTTTTTTAATTCCAGTGTTCCCGGCTTTGACCAATTGTCATCCGAGGACCAACAGACTGTGACAAAGCAGCTAGACGCGACCACCAAGCCTGTGGACAACAATTGCTCTAGTGCAGACTCAAGTGACGAGGTCAAGGGGTCAGACAAGAGTGAGGCTGGGGCCAATCATACGACCAGTGACGAATCCACAGAGGGAGATAAGAAAACGTCAGCAAATACTTGCTAATTGTATTACGTGTTAATAAATCTTAATTACATAATATGTACATAATATGAACTATACTAAAAATAATGATAATGTAAACTTTTGGACGATTCTTTGCGAAAGTGATGTATACCGTACGTTTAGTAATGTATCATGCATATTTTTTTGATAAAACGCGTCTGAGGCCGGGAATACCGGTTTATAACCCTAGAGCGGGAGGCATGATTGTATTTCTTCTTTGCATTTCTTCTGAACTATTGAAAGTAATACTGTTATTTTTTTAAAAATACTTCAAACAAACGTAGCCACTCATGAAGCCTTAGAAACAAAAATTGTTAAAGAAAGAACTTACAGAAAACGGTGTTAAAATCCACATTACTCCGCGAGTATGTGATATCGAATTCCATAATTTTGAAAAAATTCCAAATGCAGCTTCGTTATGTCGTGATGTATACATACTTACTGTAACTACAATGTGTATATATAGGCACACAATTTTTTAAATTCAGTTGTAAATGCAATTTGCAGCAACTTCTCATTAGCAAACAATTAGTTGCCTGACTCCAGGTACCTTTACGTGATGAGTAGTAGATCAGGGTCTATCTTTTTTAGCCAACTGATTTTTGTCTTTTTGCAGGAATCGCAGTTCATCATACTTACTGAGTGACCTAGTTTTAGTCCCACTGTCATACAACGAAGCTTATACTTCGCTTTAATATGTATTGCCAAAGCCAGACATGCAACCCGCGTCGCGGATTTTGGTCGAACTAGTCTAAACTAGACACACTAGACTTGTAAATAATAATATAATTAATAATAAACTTAATACGTGTTAATTGTCAATAGATGGTCCTACTGTCCTAAAAATTTACCGAATACAATGCTGATTTTTGTGCTAAGACCGATGCAGCGTTATATTTTTGTTTCAAAAAAGCCTGTTTTGTCAGTGTGTCACAACTTAAGTCCCATTTTTTCAAGGACGCAACACTTTTTTACGTCACGGATTGTAGTTTTGCCGGCTGAACGAACATACGACTGAAACTTTAACTGGCATTAATTTCAGGCTGAAGCGTAAATCCGGTGACGCGGTCGGGCCAGCGGAAGCCACAGACGAGTCCGACGCAGAACCAAAACGAGCAAAACTGGATCAAAATCACAATAGTCCGCCTGACCCCTGAAATGTTGACCTTTGACCCCGCCCGGTCATAGTTCGCCGGTCAGATTCAGGCTTTGGTAGGGGTTGCTGAATCGTGGCTTTGTCGTTATTTTGTTGCTTGTTCTACGTAATGTATAGATGGAATTCACAACTTAACAAGTCAACACTAATACCTTAGAAGTTTTCCTTAAAAGTTAGTGAAATACTTAAATTTGGGCTTGAAACACCAACGTTTTAGATAAAATTTAAGTGTTGAACTGACTTTTAAGGAAAACTTTGGTGTTAGTGTTTTGTCTTACAGAAGTGAAACAGGCCTTTAGAATTGTTGTAAAATAAAGACAATGTCACGTATATAGTATGTCTGTTTTGGCAGCTAAATTGTCACCCAAATGACGCTTGTCATAAAATTAAGGTCTGACCAAAAAAGGTGAACACTTCAACAGTGAGAAAACAGCCGTACTGTAACTCGTACTGTAAATTCCATGATGAAGGCTTAAGGGGGTAGTGTCGCGAAAGCAGTCGATTTTGCGCGACTGTAAAACTTGTTCAGCAAAATGTTAGAAATTGTTCTTTGTATATTTTAAAAGTCTATCAAACGGCAAAATATTTTGCCAAGTTTCAGCAAAATTGGTGCAGCATATAGTTTGCAATAATGTCTCAAAGTCGGAAAAATGACGAAAAAAAACCTATTCACATTCCATTTTTTAGCCATTTTTGTCCATCTTTCTTTTTTTTTACACAGACTGATAGCACATATGTTGTAGTTTATGCACACAAAATATAGTGCAGATTACTGTAGCGGCTGTGGAGTAATACTAGTTTGAACTGTGAAGGTGTACTTAAACTGTAAAGTAGTAACAGCAATAATGATAAATTGTGGAAAATCTAGACGCTCATTTTCAAATCAGAAGAAAAGCGAACCTTCAATTTTCTTTTTTCTTATTTGTCGCAAAAAATTGTGCGTCCACACATGATGTGTACTTCACAAGCTGGCCAATCTGATATCTGGCTTGATTTTTCGAACTTTTATGTCCTTATTGTGTGATGTCTGGCTTACTAATGACGATTGGTCCAAGATATTTGTCAATATTGATAGTGTGATGTCTATCAGTAATTATTTGATACCATACAGCGTTGGACTAGCTTCTCATTGAATGTACTACTTCAAAGCAAAAAGTCTATTTTCACAGCCTATGAGTAAAACTGCTTTCGCGACCCTACCCCCTTAAGTTGCAATCTTGTCTTTATCAGAGTCATGCCAATTTATTGTATTCGAATTGTCGAGCTTGTACGTCGTTATTTTTTGTTGTTGCATGTTTTTGCTGTTTTATTTTTTGTATTTTAGTGTACTAGTTTTGTTGTTTTTTGAAATTCAAGTTTAATTGTTTGTTTTTATACGTTGTCGATTAGGCAGTTCAGCACAGTAGGTCATAACACTTTCAGTGACCACAAAAAGGCGGTATGCATTTTCAACAATTTTAACGTTAAGTTTAAAAGTCCTTTTACCTATTCTATTAAATTGGACATCGTAACGAAAAATTATTGGAAACTGGGGCCATATTTCAAAATTACCCATGGGTAAGGTAGGCTAACTTTACCCACTAGTAAAGTTAAGGGTAATCGTATTCTCAGACAATTACTAAAGCCAATATGATAGCTAAGGTGACCTGTAATGGTCGGGTCACCAGTGTTTTAACTTGTCTTACAGCTAAAGTTAATGTATCGTGCAAATTTTAATGCAAAAAACTGTTTGAAAACTCGCAGTAGTCATTCACATGACTGTTGGGGTTGTGGTTTTATCATAAATTTAACCGACTGAACTTCACTGACATACGGCTGTAAGTGTGAATCGACCCTAACGTGTTAGCCTACTATATTTCAATTCTTTGTATGTTTCCAATCTTCATCGTTCCAAAGTCAGCAGCTATATACATGATTGCAGTATTGCGTTTTAGTTTTTTATGTTTCTTATGTTTTTCTTTTTTCATAATAGTCTCGTTTAGTTTGCCTTACTACCGGTGCCTTGTGTGTCATGTGCAAATTTGTATTACTTTGTAGAGTTAGGCCCGGTTCATACTTCGTCCTTTTGTGCTTAGCACTTTAGTACGCTTTAGTACGTAGCACAGAAATGTGTCCTTTTGAGGTGTTTAGGACGTGCTTTGAAAACATGGACAATGTTCATGAATTGAACGTGTGCTTTAGTGCTTAGCCAATCAAAATTAAGCTAGAATGTCGATTAGACAGATTTTTTATAACATTATCGCTCTGTTTCACGCAATATTTAAAATTTTGATTCAGGTTTCTTTGTATTCGGTATAAATTTTAGGATTTTTTTGTATTTTAGATTAATGTAAGGTGTCTTA
>JASANF010005485.1:0-12603 GCA_030248245.1 Trissonchulus sp. WLG1_4
AAAATAAAACAGCTAGATGATAAAACGCCTGTTCACAAAACTTTTACGCAAACGCACTTCTTTTTGACGTCAAAAACATTCTAGAAAGCTCATATATATATATATATATATATATATATATATATATATATATATATATATATATAGCTAAGTTGGCCTTCTGACAAATTTGACAAGAAGTAAATGCGTCTGAGCTTGATGAACTCTATACTAAACATACATAGTTTTAAGTTAACATGATTGAAAAAACAAAATAACGTCATCTTTGGCACATAATTATTGGAGAGGAGAACACAATGTGTATCAAAAAATTACACAATGGTGACACACACCGTTATAAACTAAACTATATCAAAAAAAACTGGACAAATTGTAGGTGATCGAAGCGCTCCCATATCGCATGGAAATAGGCCAGTAGATTGGTAGCCAGGGTTCCTTCCCCCAAAAAGCCACATACATATATACGTACATATATATTTTATATTCCCACCATGGAGGGATCAGCAGTCAAAACTCAACACTCTTCATCCACCTTTGTGTGCATCTCAAATCCCCACTACTACTAAGAATTGGATACCCCGCCTCTCACGTTTTTACACTCCTCAAAACACTGAAGCAAGATAACATATTACACTGAGACACAAAGCACCAATATTATGTCCATTATCTATCAACATATAAATATATATACATCGTTTGCCTCAAGTTTTACCAGCAGCACTACAAAGAATAGCCCTCAACACTCTCTGTGTTGTGTGCTCTATCAACATGACAACCAACTTGAAAACTTTTCTATCTCTAACTCTTTCGTCTTCACAATTTACCCACGAACGGAATCAGAAAACTCAGTGAGAGAAGTTTTCAGCCGACTAAGCCCAATTAAGTTGCACAAAAATGGCAATGAAAAAAACTCCGAAGCAGCAGCAGCAAAGTTTTCTCTAACATCGCTCAAACTACACACATGAACCCATACATACGCCAGCCTGTTATCTATGTATTTGAAAATTTTGCGACCGAACATGCATCTACAAAATAACCATTTTAAAATTACAGATGAGAAATACGCTGTTTGCATTCAAAATTTCAAAAATGCCTTATCAGTTGAAGTAGACACACAGCAGTGCAGTCTATACACACACACGTGTATATGTATGCAATGCATAAAACCTCAAGGCATGATTGTACGTTTGCATGAGTCACTGGAAAAAAGACACATCATCAAAAGCTCCACGTCATTTTCTATGGCCAGGATCACGCCACCAGTCAGTCAATACTGAGTGACACACGCACACACATACACACACAGTCATAGAAGAATAATGATTCCCTAAGGACGCGCGCAGCATGGGTTATATACGGATGAATTGGTTCAGGCTCAGGCTGAGAGAAGGCAAGACAGGCAACTATAGCAGCGGTGGCCAATTAAGCAAAGCCTAAGCAGGGCGCTTGAAGGATTTTTTGTGAATAAACACAAAGCTGAGCGGGACATCACAACGACAAATACGAGCTGGATAAAAAAACGCGGAAGATTTTAGGATGAAGCTTGTCATGAATGAAAGCCATAAAAAGTAACTGTCTCTCCGCAACAGCAATGAAACAGCTGCTCGAGCTGCTATATAGCTGAATTTCGCAAAACGCTGATCTTAATGGTGTGTATATATGATATGTAAAATAGTGTGTGGAGTGTGAATACAAAACTTGGTGAAACATCTAATGCTCCTATCGCTCGTTACAACTCAACAATTACAACTCGTTCTCTGAGGGTGGATTTCACAAAGGTGGTTTTGCTAAACTATGGTTCAATTTCAGCAGAACACTGAGTTGCTGTTGCTGTGCTGCAGGTTTGAAATGTTAACTGTGCGAAAACCACAGTTTAAGAAAATCTAGGAAACTCGAAACGAAGCAGCAGCAGGCAATATTTCGTATTGAAATTATGTGCAAATTAAATGAAAACGTACGTAAAACCATGGTTTGACAAAACTATCTTTGTAAAATCCACCTTTAAGGTTCGGGCAACCAGTGAGTGCCACGTAAAGTGAGAACTGCAACACTCAATAGTGCAGTAATGAAACTAAAGTGTAACGACTGTGAAAGCACAAAGTTTTTGTCCACACTTACAGAAAGCGATGATATTAGCTTTGCATGGAAATTAAAAAAAATAATCATGATTATGAAATCAGAAAAGAAATAAACAAAAGCAAACTTATATAGGTGCTGATACGACGATACCTGCACTGCAGCAAAGTTGCGTAAATATATACTGCTGCTATTTCCGTTTCAAATAATAAGTGGTTTGAATTAGCGGTGTTAAAATTATACACGTATATACATAACATCACGCCCTTTTTTCAGATTGCCTAGCGGCAGAGCCCGGGGCAAAGTAGCAACGCAAAATGCAATTAGTAGATATATACATTGCAGAAAATTAATAAAATTAACATCAAAGACATCTAGCGCAGCAATAACAGTTTCTCGTTACTCTTTCACAAAATCTATTATTTGATTCTTCACTTTTTCATAAAAAGTATTTTACTATTACAAATATTATGCATATTCCGAATATGAAATAATCACGCGCTAGAAAAATCATCGACGGACTTATCAAGTAAAATAGTAAAAGTCATCTGTACATAATTTTGGCAAGCAAACTATATAATAGTTTAATAATGAGCAGCACCAAGCATGATTGAAACATACATAGTCGTCTTATTGAGATCTCCATTTTTTCAAATCTGCTCAAACGAATTTTTACGCGGCGGCCTCAGCCGCCGCGTATATACTATATTACAAAAGCTCGATTTCCATGTATCGGCTTTTCACTGCGTTAGTTGAGTTGTAGAAATTGGTAGGTCTTGAAAAAACATTGTTTGTGTGTGCGACGTGCGTGTGTGTACATCGTGTGTGTTAATCTTAGTGAATCACAGCGTATAGTGTCGTGAATACGTATACTCATACTGCTTAACACGTTCGCATGTCTGTCGAATGCTGATAAATTTTGCACACAGTAGGCAGTACTGACGAAACCTGTCGCAACCGTGCTTCTTAGATTGTTTATGAGCGTGGCGGTAACCACAAAACATGGAGGTCCCCGAGCCGGCAAAACATAATTTGGAATGGCTATCGGTTAGGAAATTTTGATGCCATTGCACTATGACAACAAAATTGTCATCGGCTGAGTTAGCCTAATTCACAACTTCACATTAGAACAAAACACGCAATTTCCAAGCTATTTTAACTTGGTGTTTTTGACGCGGTTGTGTTGAAATTGCATGAATAACGGTTTTCTGTAACAAGGTTTGTACTCCAAACTTTTCACCTTAAAACTTGAACAACCCTGAAAAACTCAAGGCTTTGAATGCAAGATGCAGCTTTAATATGCATATTAAAAGTGTTGTCCTTAAAAACTTTGATGCCGCGTTTTATATTCGAAGATTATCCTCGGCAATTTACCTAAGCATGTCGCAACGAAATCTATCGAATTTAGTTAAACTTTACTCGCAAGACGTGCTTGTTTACCAGACTTTCAGCTTGTGCCAAGTGCCAACTAAAAAAATTCGTCTCAATTATATATGATATATGAGCGAAACACGACAGTACACACACGTGCTGTACAGGACACTACACACACTGCAAGTTGGGTAGAAACGTTGAAAACTGCACATCATGTAAACGAACGCAGACGCTCATGTAAAAAAGCCAAAACGACGGAGTCGCGTAGTAACCTCTAAAATATTCAACGAAAATTATATATATATATACACTATACACACAGACACAACTGTACAGAAAAACAAAATACAAAAAAGCTACTTGTTAAAAGCGTATATGTAGTCTACAGAACTTGCGTTAAAACTTGAGTGCGTACAATACATACGAACACATAACTTGTATTTGTGCTTATAACATACTTGCGCTGTATAACACTATGTCATAATACAAAAGTTGCCAGCCTCAATATTTAGTTTTTTACATGTTAACAAAATGAATGAAAATACCTCACCTGAATAGTATTTTTAGGCTAGCCTGGATATATTAGCAGATGTTGTGTCTTGTGGGCCCGCCCCCTCCAACCTTGAAAACACACCCTGATAATAGTATCCTCGTGTATATTACATAATTTTGTATATATACCTAATACATATACACATGCACATATACACATATGTACGTATATATTACACACACACATGCCATATATATACTGAAGCACTCACATTCACATAAGTAAACGCAAAAATGTGTTGAGTCTACATACTGTACTACAAAACCAGCACATTTTATGCAACTATCAAGTAAATGAAAAATTTTGCAAAAAATCCTAAAACGACAACATTCATCAAGTAAGAAGGAAATGCGGTAAACTTGCGCACAATGACAATGCCAAAACATAAAACTGTGAAGTGAGACCACAAAAAATTTGTTTTCAATTTTCCTGAAAAACAAATACAATGCGCAGCCGAACACTAGAAGATTCTGAAATTGAAAACACAACACATCCCTTTTATTCTGGCACTTATGTTGACACGTATATACATTTAGAGAAATTCTTTGGTTCAACCACAGTTTAACATGGGGGTCACCACTCACCACAAGCATTTATAATTTTGGAACAAGGGCAAGGACAGCTACAGCCAAGGACAAAGGCCAAAAATTGCTAAATAACTATTTTTTCACTATGTTAATAAAGCGCCTTACTTGGGGTAGTAGATAATTTGTTAGCCGGATCATGCTATTATAGCAGCACGAATGCGACAAGATGACAACGTTCAAGATGCCTGCCCTGCATATATATATATATATATATATATATATATATATATATATATATATATATATATATATATATATATATATATATATATATATATATATATATATATATATATATATATATATATATATATATATATATATATATATATATATATATTACATATTATATATATATATATATATATAGAAGAAGATATATATGTTGGAACCCTGGCCATAACGTTCACTTAACTTCAATGCTATACAAACCCTACGGCAGTCGCCACCAGCCACCAACAGTCGAACACTGGAAGCTGGAACTATGGAAAAAACCTAGTTGATGTTACTTCGTTCCTCGGAGGATTTTATACTGACAGATCTGTTTAGAAGCTACAATAATCATTAAAGTGATCTGAGACTCTGAGAGTAATGCAGATAGCGATAACTTGAAGTAATGGGATCACTGCGTTGTGTGTCAAATCCAAGGTGTCAGATAAAAACCAAACAGTGCAAATGAGAAATGTATATATTATGTGCATATATACAAATGATTAAATCAACAGAATATTTTCCAGTAGGCACTTTCAGCTCAAACGGTCTTCTTATCATTCAAGCAAAGTTTGCTTATATATTACTTAACAACACCATTCAGAATGCGCGATATGAATTCATAGTATGAATTCATACGTACATGTTATCACGTTGTTATATTATATATATATATATATATATATATAGATATATATATATATATATATATAACTATGTTTGTCATCGTATCAAGCAATGCAATGCATACATTTGCATCAATTTTTTTTATGTAGTATATTCATACTGTATATATTATATATATATATCAGTCAGATTCTGAGAAAATCGAACAAGGCTAGTTAGAAGTGCCGATGGGTCAAAAAATGAAATTGGCTGAAACTTTGCTGATTTGTTGGCCCTAGTGGGCCTACTATTCTGGCAAAATATTATAGGCTACAATGCGATAGGGCTTTGACTCAGAGAGACGGTTTGAAATTTTTTTGGCATTTTCACGACTACCATCACTCAATGTGCATATGGTTTATCAGCCATAACTCAACAGCTACTCAAGGTATAAAAACAAGTTATATGTCTATTTTAAAGCTATTTTATTGCACAATCCCAACACTCAATTTATTTTTTAGCGGGCCCATACATTTTAGTCATTGTTTTACGTTACGATAATAAGCCAAAGGGGCAACGACCGTATTTCGAAAAACTGTCAAAACCAGAGGAGACGATTTTTTCTACAAAACTCAGCACACAATTCGTTGTGTATTGGGCGTATGCTCACGCAAGAATTTGTGTCTTGCCCAAGAGTTCAAAGCCGGTTACAATCAAAAACGGTGCTGCTTCGCAAAGCCAAAGGGGCGACGACCGTATTACAAAATAATGTCAAAACCAGAGGAGACGATTTTTTTCTACGAAACTCAGCACACAACTAGCTGTTTATTAGTTGTATGCTCACACAAAAAATTGTGTCTTGCCCAAGAGCCCAAGGCGAGTTACAGTAAAAAAGGTTGCCACAGCTGCGTCGCAAGAGCAAAGGGTTCTGAGCGTTTTCATTATTATTATGACGTACAATGACTATGTATGGCCGCTAAAAATTGAGTGTTAATTGTGCAATAAAATAGCTTTAAAATGACATATAACTTGTTTTTATACCTTGAGTAGCTGTTGAGTTATGGCTGATAAACCATATGCACATTGAGTGATGGTAGTCGTGAAAATGCCAAAAAGTTTAAACCGTCTTGAGTCAAAAACGATTGCATTGTAGCCTATAATATTTTGCCAGAATAGTAGGCCCACTAGGGCCAACAAATCAGCAAAGTTTCAGCCAATTTCATTTTTTGACCCATCGGCACTTCTAACTAGCCTTGTTCGATTTTCTCAGAATCTGACTGATATATATATATATATATATATAGTATGAATATATATATATAAAAAAAATATGTATATATATTATATTGATTGCTTGATACGATGACAAACATAGTTATATATATATATATATATATCTCTATATATATATATATATATATATATATATATAATATAACAACGTAATAACATGTACGTATGAATTCATACTATGAATTCATATCGCGCATTCTGAATGGTGTTGTTAAGTTATATATAAGCAAACTTTGCTTGAATGGTAGAGAGACCGTTTGAGCTGAAAGTGCCTACTAGAAAATATTCTGTTGATTTAATCATTTGTATATATGCACATAATATATACATTTCTCATTTGCACTGTTTGGTTTTTATCTGACACCTTGGATTTGACACACAACGCAGTGATCCCATTACTTCAAGTTATCGCTATCTGCATTACTCTCAGAGTCTCAGATCACTTTAATGATTATTGTAGCTTCTAAACAGATCTGTCAGTATAAAATCCTCCGAGGAACGAAGTAACATCAACTAGGTTTTTTCCATAGTTCCAGCTTCCAGTGTTCGACTGTTGGTGGCTGGTGGCGACTGCCGTAGGGTTTGCATAGCATTGAAGTTAAGTGAACGTTATGGCCAGGGTTCCAACATATATATCTTCTTTATATATATATATATATATATATATATATATATATATATATATATATATATATATATATATATATATATATATATATATATATATATATATATATATATATATATGCAGGGCAGGCATCTTGAACGTTGTCATCTTGTCGCATTCGTGCTGCTATATATAGCATGATCCGGCTAACAAATTATCTACTACCCCAAGTAAGGCGCTTTATTAACATAGTGAAAAAATAGTTATTTAGCAATTTTTGGCCTTTGTCCTTGGCTTTAGCTGTCCTTGCCCTTGTTCCAAAATTATAAATGCTTGTGGTGAGTGGTGACCCCCATGTTAAACTGTGGTTGAACCAAAGAATTTCTCTAAATGTATATACGTGTCAACATAAGTGCCAGAATAAAAGGGATGTGTTGTGTTTTCAATTTCAGAATCTTCTAGTGTTCGGCTGCGCATTGTATTTGTTTTTCAGGAAAATTGAAAACAAATTTTTTGTGGTCTCACTTCACAGTTTTATGTTTTGGCATTGTCATTGTGCGCAAGTTTACCGCGTTTCCTTCTTACTTGATGAATGTTGTCGTTTTAGGATTTTTTGCAAAATTTTTCATTTACTTGATAGTTGCATAAAATGTGCTGGTTTTGTAGTACAGTATGTAGACTAAACACATTTTTGCGTTTACTTATGTGAATGTGAGTGCTTTAGTATAAATATGGCATGTGTGTGTGTAATATATATACGTACATATGTGTATATGTGCATGTGTATATATATTAGGTATACAAAATTATGTAATATACACGAGGATACTATTATCAGGGTGTGTTTTCAAGGTTGGAGGGGGCGGGCCCACAAGACACAACATCTGCTAATATATCCAGGCTAGCCTAAAAATACTATTCAGGTGAGGTATTTTCATTCATTTTGTTAACATGTAAAAAACTAAATATTGAGGCTGGCAACTTTTGTATTATGACATAGTGTTATACAGCGCAAGTATGTTATATATAAGCACAAATACAAGTTATGTGTTCGTATGTATTGTACGCACTCAAGTTTTAACGCAAGTTCTGTAGACTACATATACGCTTTTAACAAGTAGCTTTTTTGTATTTTGTTTTTCTGTACAGTTGTGTCTGTGTGTATAGTGTATATATATATAATTTTCGTTGAATATTTTAGAGGTTACTACGCGACTCCGTCGTTTTGGCTTTTTTACATGAGCGTCTGCGTTCGTTTACATGATGTGCAGTTTTCAACGTTTCTACCCAACTTGCAGTGTGTGTAGTGTCCTGTACAGCACGTGTGTGTACTGTCGTGTTTCGCTCATATATCATATATAATTGAGACGAATTTTTTTAGTTGGCACTTGGCACAAGCTGAAAGTCTGGTAAAAAATTCGTTTGAGCAGATTTTAAAAAATGGAAATCTCAATAAGACGACTATGTATGTTTCAATCATGCTTGGTGCTGCTCATTATTAAACTATTATATAGTTTGCTTGCCAAAATTATGTACAGATGACTTTTACTATTTTACTTGATAAGTCCGTCGATGATTTTTCTAGCGCGTGATTATTTCATATTCGGAATATGCATAATATTTGTAATAGTAAAATACTTTTTATGAAAAAGTGAAGAATCAAATAATAGATTTTATGAAAAAGTAACGAGAAACTGTTATTGCTGCGCCAGATGTCTTTGATGTTAATTTTATTAATTTTCTGCAATGTATATATCTACTAATTGCATTTTGCGTTGCTACTTTGCCCCGGGCTCTGCCGCTAGGCAATCTGAAAAAAGGGCGTGATGTTATGTATATACGTGTATATTTTTAACACCGCTAATTCAAACCACTTATTATTTGAAACGGAAATAGCAGCAGTATATAGTTACGCAACTATGCTGCAGTGCAGGTATCGTCGTATCAGCACCTATATAAGTTTGCTTTTGTTTATTTCTTTTCTGATTTCATAATCATGATTATTTTTTTAATTTCCATGCAAAGCTAATATCATCGCTTTCTGTAAGTGTGGACAAAAACTTTGTGCTTTCACAGTCGTTACTCGTTAGTTTCATTACTGCACTATTGAGTGTTGCAGCTCTCACTTTACGTGGCACTCACTGGTTGCCCAAACCTTAAAGGTGGATTTTACAAAGATAGTTTTGTCAACCCATGGTTTTACGCACGTTTTCATTTAACTTGCACATAATTTCAATACGAAATATTGCCTGCTGCTGCTTCGTTACGAGTTTCGTAGATTTTCTTAAACTGTGGTTTTCGCACAGTTAACATTTCAAACCTGCAGCACAGCAACAGCAACTCAGTGTTCTGCTGAAATTGAACCATAGCAAAACCACCTTTGTGAAATCCACCCTCAGAGAACGAGTTGTAATTGTTGAGTTGTAACGAGCGATAGGAGCATTAGATGTTTCACCAAGTTTTGTATTCACACTCCAAACACTATTTTACATATAAACTCTGGGTTTTGTTTTCGCTGGCAAATTTTCGCAATTTTGCGAAAAGCTTTTTTTTCGCAGACTTACTTTTGTTTCTTAATGCAGTAGATTTTACAATTAAATGTTAATAAAACATTATTACGCCTATACAGGATTAAGACTGACGCAATTTTTACCCGTTCTGGCCAAAAAGCAACGATTTTGACATCTTTATGTCAATTTATGAAACCGTCCTGAGAATTTTGTGTAATTTTTCAAAATTTTTACAATCGATGCTCAGCCGTAAAGAAAAGAAGACTCGGCCAATGACCAAGTTAGGCTTGAAAATGCTAACAATTTGAAATGTTTCTTAATTACGTCACCACCGACCCCTATTATTCTGTCTATTATTGTTACATGCGGTCGGTGTGATGATATATGGAAGAAAATGTGTCCCATTTACAGGCACTAGAAACATCAAGTCACAAAGTTGCACGAGTCCGGACCTAGGGAATCAAAAAAGTCAAAGAAATTTTTAGGCCAAATTTGGTGAATTGGGGACGTATCGGAAATGTTTTCCGACTAAACCACAAAAATTAGTGCATGGACCGTACGAGTTCATTTCCACCGCGTCAAAATTTTTTCGCAATTTTGCGAAAAGGTTTGAAAATTTTCCGCAAGCTTCAATTTTTTTCGCGATTGCGAACGTTTTTGCGCAAAAAAATCCAGCATATAATATATATACACCATTAAGATCAGCGTTTTGCGAAATTCAGCTATATATAGCAGCTCGAGCAGCTGTTTCATTGCTGTTGCGGAGAGACAGTTACTTTTTATGGCGTTCATTCATGACAAGCTTCATCCTAAAATCTTCCGCGTTTTTTTTATCCAGCTCGTATATAATTTGTCGTTGTGATGATGTCCCGCTCAGCTTTGTGTTTATTCACAAAAAATCCTTCAAGCGCGCTGCTTAGGCTTGCTTAATTGGCTACCGCTGCTATAGTTGCCTGTTTTGCCTTCTCTCAGCCTGAGCCTGAACCAATTCATCCGTATATAACCCATGCTGCGCGCGTCCTTAGGGAATCATTATTCTTCTATGACTGTGTGTGTATGTGTGTGCGTGTGTCACTCAGTATTGACTGACTGGTGGCGTGATCCTGGCCATAGAAAATGACGTGGAGCTTTTGATGATGTGTCTTTTTTCCAGTGACTCATGCAAACGTACAATCATGCCTTGAGGTTTTATGCATGTATGCATACATATACACGTGTGTATAGACTGCACTGCTGTGTGTCTACTTCAACTGATAAGGCATTTTTGAAATTTTGAATGCAAACAGCGTATTTCTCATCTGTAATTTTAAAATGGTTATTTTGTAGATGCATGTTCGGTCGCAAAATTTTCAAATACATAGATAACAGGCTGGCGTATGTATGGGTTCATGTGTGTAGTTTGAGCGATGTTAGAGAAAACTTTGCTGCTGCTGCTTCGGAGTTTTTTTCATTGCCATTTTTGCGCAACTTAATTGGGCTTAGTCGGCTGAAAACTTCTCTCACTGAGTTTTCTGATTCCGTTCGTGGGTAAATTGTGAAGACGAAAGAGTTAGAGATAGAAAAGTTTTCAAGTTGGTTGTCATGTTGATAGAGCACACAACACAGAGAGTGTTGAGGGCTATTCTTTGTAGTGCTGCTGGTAAAACTTGAGGCAAACGATGCACACACACATATGTGTGTGTGTTTTTTTGTATATATATATATATATATATATATATATATATATATATATATATATATATATATATATATATATATATATATATATATGTTGATAGATAATGGACATAATATTGGTGCTTTGTGCCTCAGTGTAATATGTTATCTTGCTTCAGTGTTTTGAGGAGTGTAAAAACGTGAGAGGCGGGGTATCCAATTCTTAGTAGTAGTGGGGATTTGAGATGCACACCAAGGAGGGATCCCTCCATGGTGGGAATATAGAATATATATGTACGTATATATGTATGTGGCTTTTTGGGGGAAGGAACCCTGGCTACCAATCTACTGGCCTATTTCCATACGATATGGGAGCGCTTCGATCACCTACAATTTGTCCAGTTTTTTTTGATATAGTTTAGTTTATAACGGTGTGTGTCACCATTGTGTAATTTTTTGTACACATTGTGTTCTCCTCTCCAATAATTATGTGCCAGGGATGACGTTATTTTGTTTTTTCAATCATGTTAACTTAAAACTATGTATGTTTAGTATAGAGTTCATCAAGCTCAGACGCATTTACTTCATGTCAAATTTGTCAGAAGGCCAACTTAGCTATATATATATGAGCTTTCTAGAATGTTTTTGACGTCAAAAAGAAGTGCAGTTTGCGTAAAAGTTTTGTTAACAGGCGTTCTATCATCTAGCTGTTTTATTTTCTATTTTCCACAATGTTAAGCTAGTACTCATTTTTTTAAAGTATATATGTATATGTATATATATATTTATATTTATATATATATATATATATATATATATATATATAAATACTCTTATATTTGTTTTGTTGATTATTCACGTTTCCACTTTGAACTTTTTCGAAAGTTTTTTAGAATTTTTTTTAGAATTTCACAACTATATATATGTATATATATATATATATATATATATATATAATTTTTAAATTTATATTTATGCACTCTTTAATTATTTTTTCAAGATTAGCAAGTGAGTCACTTTATTTCATGCCTCAGAATTTCTTCGTTATTAGTTTTCATTGCATTGTTCTGCCATTCCATCATCTTTGAAACCCTTGGAATTTGGCCCGTTAATAAGAACTTATATATATAT
>JASANF010005490.1:0-13644 GCA_030248245.1 Trissonchulus sp. WLG1_4
TGTGCCCTAAGATCAAAAAAGAAACACGCGATTTCATTACGGAATGAACAAATCGCAAGCATCAAGAACAGGGAGGTAGAGTAGTCACGAAAATCACGCCGCCTACTTTATCCCAAGGTTTAGCAGTTTCTGGTCAGACTTTTTGTGTGCTGTTTTAGCGTTCGGTGGCCTGACGCCATTCCTGGGCAGTCCCTCGCTGAGCAGCCCGGCGCATCCCAGCAGCGGCGGGGGCGGGGGCAGCAAGCCGGGCACGCCCAGCCAGAGTCCCCGGGGCGGAGGGGGCCCGGGGCAGCCGGGCGTCACCTTCGGGCGAGGCCGCGTCCGCAGGGACAACTCGCTCATTGGACGCTCCGTTAGGATCATACAGGGGCCCATGAAAGGTGGGACTGTAATCCAGGGCCTAAGCCTAAGCCTAAGGTTCGATTTATGCTTACAGCCGTATGTCCGTTCAGCCGACAAAATGACGAAATAATGACGTCAGAGGCGCTGGCGGATCCACTGCACTAGGCTGCTAGTGACGTCATTCTGCAGGCTGAACGGTCATACGGCTGTAAGTATGAATCGACCCTAATGTGTGGTCGACTTGTCTTAGAGCTGTGCACTATAATGTCTTATCTAAAGTGTGTTACGCTTCTTCTGCATAGAGTGAGACACTATTGTCCTGTTGGAGGTAAGCTACTTATATTCTGAGCCATCTATTGCTAAGTCTGCAGCAGTTAACTCATTTTTTTTTGGTTTAGTAGTCTAATCTAATTATCTGAAAATAAATTTTCCTCTCAGTCATGAACTGGTGTACAATAGAATATCTGGTAGCGAAGCAAGAGTCCACGCTCCTCTTTTAGAGCTCACACTGCAAACGCCCAGTGAAAATTACTATTTTTTTAAACAGTGAGTTTTTACGTCGGTTTTGGTTGTGTTTTTTAGGCTACCACGGTATCGTGAAGGACGCCACGGACCAGACGGCGAGGGTGGAGCTGCACGCCAAGTGCCAGACCATATCGGTCGACCGCTCGCGTTTGGCCCTCGCTGAGTTAGTCCATTTAGATTGACTTCAGGGCAATTAAATATGACTAACTATTTGCAGTAAAATGTTATACCAGCAGTAGCTACGCTCTTGGTATAGATCTCTGGCTCGAAGAAGAAAAATAAAGCTAGAGTCGTAGTTACTGTCGTCTTTATGCTATTTTGTACTGTGACCATTAATTGTCTTGTCAAAATAGGAAGTGATTACTTACGCAGAATACACCCAAGAGCAAGAGCAAGACTCCAGGTCATCAAAACTGCTTTGGCGACACTACCACCTTATGCGCTATATTAGATTAAGTATTGACGAAGGCACTGTCAGCTTTCAATTCGTGTATTCAAATCTGGATTATTATATTTATCATTTTGCGTAAGATAGTTCTAATTAATTAATTAATTAATTAATTTCAGCGCCCCGTCTGGCAGTCGCAGTCTGTCGCTGTACGAGAAGACCCCCCGCATGGGCGAAAGCAGCCGCACCCCCGACGGAGGCAGGACCCCGTTCGGCTTCCAGACGCCCCTCTATGCTGGCTCCCAGACCCCCATGTATGGCTCCCGGACACCCATGCACGATGGTAAGCTCTGGCTAGATCTTAGTTTGGTAGTAAGGAGTCCTGTTGTTCAAACAGCGTGGCCAATTATTGAGGTTAGCAATACTGTGATGTTCATTAACCAACACGTGTCAGTTTTTCGAAGTTTAGACCGTGTGTGGTACAAAATAATGTATCCGTTGAAAAAAAATGGAGCAATTTGTTTATAAAATCGAAAGTTTGACAATTTTGAAATTATCTGGTTTTCCGGTAAATGAATTTTGAGTTGCTGTGGTTTTGGTTTTCCGGTAAATGAATTTTAGGCCGCAGTTTAGGAATAACTATCAGACTTAACGAGAAGATTTGCTTTGTAGACTCTAGACTTCTATTGAGTCGCAACTTAAAGGGACTGGAAGGACTTGTTTTAGTCCGAAGTTCAGCTGGAATATTGGACTAAATGGACTAACTAACTAGACTTCTTTTGAGTTTGGTATTTTAGGGAGATATTGGACTAAACGGACTAAACTGGAAGATAGACTTTGTAGAAACTAGACTTGTTTCGATCTGGGTGTTTTAGGCAGTCGTACGCCGTACTACGGGAGCCAGACCCCTTTGCAGGAGGGCAGTCGCACGCCGGGCCAGAGCGCCTGGGACCCCAACATCGCCAACACCCCCGCCAGGTCATTTGCAGACGCCTGTCTGGCTCACACACTGCTCATGCAGACATATATTTGGGTGTCGCTTGTTTTTGAGTCTTGCTTCCACACGCCCTTTCTGGACAAGTCATGCAGAGGGTGGAGAGGGGCACCCCAAAAAGTTGGAGGTCCGGGGGGGTGTTTCTGGGCTAAATTCAAGCTAAAGTGGATTGGCGATAAAATTTAGGGTATTTTTGGTCGATTAAGGGTTGAGGGTTCACGAAATTTGACCGGTGCCCCCCTCCCAACTTCTGACACCGTTACATATTGTATGGACAGAGTGTGAATCGGTGAAGGTGGTAGTTGGTTTTTTGTTATGGTAATTTTTGTGGTTTTGGTATTTTGTACTCTTTACAACTTTTGCGGGGACCCTACTCAACAGAGCAAGTTACAGGCGAAATGTTAAACCTTTGACTCAGCAAAGTCAAAGGAGGAAAATCATAGAATCGGTAGTATCAAGAGTACATTACAAGTATGGGTTATAGCACTGATTGGCGTGCTATAAGTGATTTATACGCATGTTTCTGTGAAACTCCGAGTGCAGGAGCACGAGTGCGCGAAGCACACGAGTGCACCTGCACGAGGGTTTCACACATGCGTATCAATTACTTTTAGCAGAACCACCAGTGCTATAAGTGACTTGTAAATCGATTCAAGTATAGCGTGCAGTATAAGTAGACTGCACGCTGCTGCGTGCAGTATAAGTCAGGTTATTGCACTTTACTGTAACACTGAATCGAGTTACAATTACTATTATGTACTCTTGGCCTGGTAGTATCGGTAGAATTTTTCAAAAAGCTCCGCCTTGTAATCATTTTATTTTAGTTCTGCTTTCACGAAACCTGTTGGTGAAATGCTTCCAAAAACTAACATAAGATTTTTTGTGGAATTAACAGTATCCGGTTCGGTTCCGGTAATTCCGGTTCCAATTAGTTTTTGTAGGCGTCTGGTTTCGCGGACCATTCGCTGAAATGTAGATTTTTTTGTTTAAATTTGAGTGTTTTTATGTTGCCAAATTTCGTTTGACTTTTGAAAAATCTGAGAAATTTGCGTGCTTAATAATGAACTGGAAAAGCTATACAATGTCCTTGCGAAGTTTCAAAAGACGTGTCAGGATAAGATGCTTTCATCAAAGTGTTCCCTAGTACTAGCCTGTGTTTTTTCTCGGCGTTTCACAGAGATGCCATTTTAGGAGTAGAACTCCTACTGTTTTTGTGGTCGTCATTGGTCAGAGTAGTTTTCGAAAGGATATTGTTGTGTCTTAGTTGCGTATGCGTAGACGATTGTTTTGCTCTTTGCTTTTCGACCAGTACCTCTTTTGAGAGCCATAGGTTAAGGTAGAGTACCCTCTGACAAGTCCATGTCCGAAGCGGCTAAGCCAGTCTCTCACTTGAGGGGGCTTCGTAATGTATACATACCTTGTGCTTTGGATTCGAACTACCAACCTTTGGATTAGTAGTCCGATGCCCTAACCACTCGGCTGTGTGGTCAGAAATATCGGCTTGATAACAATTTAACAATTATCGGGTGCATTGCAATTCCGTCGGAGCAAGTGCTTATAAAGCTGTCATTTTCGGATGTCAATCGAAACCTGTTAGACTAATGATTCACAAAATACTGATTAAGTTGTGACTCTTGTTTTTGAGCCGGTTCATACTTCAGTTTTTGTAGGCGTATAGCTGTTAGCCATTCGCCAATATAACCCTTTAATTCCCAGAGCTGCCATTTGGCACATCACGTGATGAATACCCAATCGGGGGCCATAAAACTTGATTTGTTCATTCTATTCAGCTGAACTGCAAATTGTTTTTTCAGAAAGCTTAGATCTTTATTTTTAGTGGCCAAATTTTGAATCTTCTGCCACACAACAAAACCTATGCTTCCATAAGCAATGTGCAAATTTAACTTTTTTTCATCCCAAAGTAGTATTTTCTTCGTGACCTCATCAAGATTTTGGGTTGCGCCGTCAGCAGTCAACTTTGTATGCATCAGATACACCAAATGCTGTACTCTATTGCTAGCCTTCAACTATGGCAAGCGCACGACTTTTGTGTTAATACTCTAGGGGGAGCTACATATTATGCCTGAGCGATGGCGCAATTTTTTCACAAATTCTCAACATTGAGCGCTTATAGCGCAAAAACGGTGCGTCCTAGACAACTAATCGACTCACTATGTTTTGTGCACCATTCATTTCTCTATCGAATGGTGGTTTCGCGATCTCTCTACGATGCGCGTAACTCGAGCAATGATCAAAAAACTAGAAGGTGTCAGAATCAGGCTGCCTGGTGCGGGATGCTCTGGGCATTAAAGGGTTAAGGGGGTAATTGCGTTTTTAGGTGTTTTTTTTGCAAAGCCGTAGCTCAGCGTTTACAAGTTCAAATCACAAGCGGTCTTTTGCATTAGGTAGAACAATATATTTCCTAAATGTATGCCATGCATTGAAATTTAACCTGTGATTTTGTTTCCAGTATAAGCGACTAAAGAAAGGTCCTTTCCAAAATATTACCATTTTTTACAAAAAGTTTGCGCCACAGCTCTGAATCATACCATTACCTGTTGGGGCTGAAAGTTGGTAAGGTTTTTGACATGTTTAAAATCCCCAGGCATGTCCCCCACTTTTTTAATAACTAGTCAATTTACTGAGAAAATAGCTGAAAAGCAAACGCACCGAAAATTTAAGATATTTTCTTGTAATTAAAACCCTCTAAAAACGTCCACAGGTGAAATTTCTAAAAAGTGAGAGACATGCCTGGGGATTTTGACCTTTACAGTGCTGTCCCAAAAATTCATGCTCAGGCGTCACTCATAACTTGAGTACTGGTGGCGCAAAGTTTACATAGAAATCACAAAAACCTCGAAAACGCAACTACCACCTTAAACGAAATCGGGTTCGTTCAATAGAGTCTTGTTGTTAGGGTGCATGTCATGCTACTCCCTGCAAAATATTGTAAACAAATTGGTTTTGGCTGAACTCACAAAAAATGCATCGGGCTCGAACTGTCGCGTTTGCAATCTTTAACAAGCTGCTTGTATTTATTTCAGACAAAGTCCCTACGAAGAGTTCAACTATGATGAAGGCGCCCCCTCCTCGGCCGGCTCCTACGAACCGCCCGGCTCCGTGGGAACCCCCGGCGGCTATGGGGGGAGCTCTGATGCGGGGGGCACCCCCACTGGATCCGCCTACGCCCCCCAGACCCCTGGCAGCATGTACACGGCCAGTCCCTACGGCAATCCGGACAGTGTCAGCTCTGCAGGCGGTCCCACTCCCAGCCCGGGGGGGCCGTACGGGCCCACGCCTAGTCCCGGCAGTGTGGGACATTATAGTATGACGTCTATCATAATTGTTGAAAGTTGTTTTTTCCGGTTCATACTTGTCCTTTGAATGACCTCTAAGGCTTTAATTGAGTAGTGCGCTGCTGCTGGCATATTTTTAAGCAAAAAATGGGATTATGGAAGCACACCAAAATCACACTGAAACACATTAATTCGCAGAGCAAAAAAAGGCTTTGAAGTAATAATAATGCTTCACTGATAATCTATTAATAAAAGTTCATGAAAACTACACCATACAGAACCAATATCTACAATAATTGAAAATTGTTAAATCTTAGCCAGGTGAAATTTTATGAGGGGAAGGGTCTTGGCTAAGGTAGAGAGAGGGCCCCCCTCCCCAGAACCCCCTTACTAAAACTGGCAGTTTTAGTAGGTGTTGGGTTGTCTGACTTAGTGTCATTGCATTTCATGCTAACCCATTCAATCCCCTTAATCCGTTTAATCCAGTGTTGTGGTTTGTCTTGCAGGTAATCCAGGCAGCAGCTATGTCTCCCCGAGCCCCCTGGGCTACACCCCCTCGCACCAGGGCTACGGCATTGGCTCTACCTTCAGTCCTATGACGCCGGGACTGGGACCCTCGCCCGGATCTGTTGGTAAGCTCACGGGGCTGACCGGCCTAGCCTGGAATATTACTAATGTTGTTTTTTGGGTGCTTGGAAATGGAATGTGTGGTTTAGGAGAGCAATGGCAGATACAGTGAACCAGATTTAATCAGCTTCTATAATTGGTTCTAAAGACTTCACCGCAACGTTAACGCCACGCTGGAATAACTTGAAGGAAGTCTTGAAAAATGCAAATACTATGAAAGAATTTAAACATCTTCTAAACTCCAATTAAATTATTTTGTTTTCTGTTAAGGTCGCAGCACGCAAACGAGTTTTTCTCATGTGCTAAGCGACGTTAAATAAAATTTTTAGTAGTAGTAGTAAGACTATATATATTATACTAATTGCTAGTTTGAGCTTTACAGTGTAAAGCTAAAGCTAGCTAGTAAACTTTAAAGTAGACCGTAAAGTTTACACTGACATTGTGGAGTTCACTACAGTGTTGTTGGTAAATTTAATTGTGTTAAAAATTAATTAATAAAGTTGTTTTTGAAATTTTATCTTGCAAAAAATGCCAAAAGGTGCTGCTTTTTTATGCAGCAATAATTGGCTCTGCAGTTCTGCACACTTTTACGGCTAGCTCACGTGTATGTTTCATGCATGGTTTTTTTTGCGTAAAATACTGCGTATTTACGCAGTGAACCTTAAATTTACGCAGTCAAAAATAAAAATACGCAGAATTTACGCAGCCTTCATGTGCCCACCAAGCGGCAGTAAATCAAGCTTAGCCGAAAAAATTTTCCGATACGTCTCCAATTAATCAAATTTGGCCTAAAAAACAAAAATTCCTCCAATTTTTGTACTGGTGGCTCCCGCCCCCAGACCCCTGCAACTTTATTGCTTTTGTGTTCCTTGCTATTGTCTTTCATGCAAGCGTAAGCATTAAGCAAGTGTACCATCATTGCACCATCTGTTTTCTTAATACACTGTTGGCATACATGTATGAAGGGGGGTGGAGAGATCCCCCCACAAAAAGATGGGTGTTCTAATAATCACATTCCAGTGCTTTTTAACACATTTCAAAGAATCGAAATGACATTTCCCTAGCCTGAAACCAGTGTTTTTTTTTCGTCAAAAATTTTGCGTCGTCTGACGCACATGCCCAAATTTTTTTGCGTCATTTTGAAAAAAAGTGCGCAGAGCGGTTATAATGCTATCTATGCACGAGTTTTAGGTGAAAATCACTTTATTATGGCAATGGCCGTCCTCAGTTACGATTTTGGGATTTCAAAAAAATTTTCTAAAAAAATTTTCAATTCTACATTTAAAAAATTTCGGGGGGAATGGCTTTTTGATTTTTTTGTAATGGGTTAAAATGCACTGTTTCAATATTAACATAAAAATGTGAATTTATTGAAAATGGAAGACCATGTTGCCAGAAGTTGCAGGGGTCTGGGGGCGGCAGCCCCCAGGAAAAAAAATGGGAAAATTTTTTATTTTTAGTCCAAATTTGATCAATTGGAAACGAATCGAAAAGTTTTTTCGACCAGGCAATAAAAACGAGCACCCTTGTGTAAAAATTCACTGCTTGAAAAAGTACAAAACGGGAACTGCAGTAGTTGCAGGGGTCTGGGGGCGGCAGCCCCCAGAAGCCAAGTATATATTTGGTGTTTTTGACTTAACTCAGTTCCCCTGGAGACTGCATCTTTACGCCAAATTAGGTTGGCAGGAACTGAGCTATTATTAACACTGTAAACACGCAGCTAGTTTCAGCAGATATATGTCATAGAATTCTCCTATTCCACATTTTGATACTAGCGCGGCAATCATCTAAATATCTATCGGCATTAATTGATGCTTTTAAGACACTTGCTGGGTGCGGCATGGTTCGACAATTGTTCTAATTTGTTCTAATTGGCATTTGTTCTAATTATATGTAATCTTAATCATAATAGGTTGTAAACTGTCATTGAACCAGTTGTAGCTGTATATACAGATCAAGTTTTAAACGTTAGACACGTCAGAAAATTTTACAAATTTAATGGTTTCGACGCAATTTTGGAAAATTTTTCAAAATTTTCACGACGAAAATGCCATTTTCGGCACTTTTTGGCCAAATCAGCTATGACATCCTTCAGCCTTAGCCGAAAAAAAGTGCGTCACGGGACGCACATGGCCAAAAAAAAGTGCGAAATTTCGGAAAAAAAGTGCGGCGTTTCGCACTTTTTGACGCAAAAAAAACACTGCCTGAAACTACGCAAAAATGGCGCATTGGGCATGTATGTATACTTCAGCGAGCGTCCTATAAGTTTTCAAAGTAATAGATGTGACCAAAACGAACTTTTTGACATTAACTCCAGTTGAATGTAATATTCATTGTAGAATTGCTTGACGCACCGTCTAAATGCGTTGGCTATGTTTTTAACCAGTTATATACTAGTTTTCAAAAAATACGCAGTCATTTCTAAAAATACGCAGTCAAAAATAAAAATACGCAGTATTTACGCAGTGCCGATTTTCAAAAAAAAACCCTGGACTTTCATGGCCTGAAGTGTGATTCAATTGACCTGAATTTATAGAGTTTACATCGATCGCTAATGGAGTGAAAACTCTATTGCATGACGTGACGACTATGTGTGTGATGCGTAAGGCTTGTAGAAAACAGGTTACTTTTGTCATAGCATTCATTATTGTTCTGTTCTGCTATTTAGTAAACAACCACTACTTAAGCACCCTACTTAAGTAGTCTACTAAATTTTTGTTTCAGGCATGGGCGCTGAGGCAGGCGGAGGTCTGGACTGGACCACCACGGACATCCAAGTGCGAATCCGAGACTCCCATGACGACCAAAGTCTCGTGGGCAAGATTGGTGTCATTCGTAGTGTTTCGGTAGGTTTCTCTCCAGGCTTTTTTCCAGACTCTGAAAAACTTTCTATTTTTTTGGGGGGAAATTTTTTCCGCTGAAGGTATTTTACCGCTGCATAACCGTTTGTTCAGCACATTATGTACGCCGCGGGGGGGCCCTTATTTTCGGATACAATCTATTACCCCCCCCCCCCCCTCTAACGAGCACCAACTTCTCTCAAAACACGGCAAAACTCACGGCAAACATTTGTTGTCAAAATTCTCAAAACCCCCCCCTGTCCCTATCCCCCCCCACCTCCGGCCCATCCATCCCCACCCACCCCCCCCACCCACAACCCCCGCGTGTACACGAATGTGCCGGGTAACCGACACCCTTATCGTGTGCGTTTACACGGATACAACCTGTATTACACTTACTACGTTACCCTTCACACCCGTTCTACTTACACTTATCTGAAACTGAGTACCGAATTTCATGGATCTCTAAAACTTAGCTAATACTTGGGGCCAAAAACTTGTACATGACGGAAATGATTGGGTTGTCGTTAAATAGTAGTTCGAAAAGACCACTCTGTGTCCATTGAGGTATATCGTCCCTCCATCATTGCTCTTGTGTGTGTATCGTGTATTTTTATAGGCCCAGAAGCAAAAGTTACATATCACTATAATGTTAAATTTCAGTATTTCATTATTTTTACTCTTTCTTTCTGTGCTATTTAATGCGAGCTGCAAGCTAATCCTGTCACTGTCGGTCTAATCCATCTATATTCCGTTAATCCCTTCTTTCAGGGCGGCATCTGTACGGTGTTTCTGACGATGGACGACAAAAATATCTCCGTCATGGCCGAACATTTGGAGCCCGTCAGGCCCGAAAAGGGAGATAAGGTAAGAAGTCCAGCACCAAAGGGGGATGGAAAAATATGACTTTTATGACTTGTTGGTCTTAGGCTCGATTCATACTTACAGCCGTACTATGTCCTCCATACAGCCGGCAAAATTTCGAAATTCGCCACTAACAGTGTATAATGTCAGATTTTCGTGATTTTTTCTTTATTCCACACGGCTACAAGTATGAATTGACCCTTAATATTTGTCTTTTATGTAACTTGGCTTCTTGCTTCTTCTGAGTGTGTCTAAAAGTCCTATATCCCGCACTTCGCTAAGAATCCGACGCCATTATTCCCGAACAGCGCCGGATATGATAATAACGGCCCCGCGGGGCGGGAATGAAGCAGCTCTTGAAGCTTGTTCATTCCCGCAGAGCCATTGTACCATATCCGGCACTGTTCGGAAAAAAGGTGTTGCGTTTTTGTAAGGTGCCGGATAGAAGGACTTGGGCCCGTAAAAAGTTATTAAATCAATTTAGTATTTTTTCAGATCAAAGTGATTTTCGGCGATGAGCGGGATACGGTAGGAGAGCTGCTGTCCATTGACGGGCCGGAGGGGGTGGTGAAGACAGACATGAATGACATCAAACTCTACAACCTGGCGCATCTCTGCAAAGTCCCAGGGGACGCTTGATTTGATTTTACTCTATCGTCGTAACCATGGAGACCACCAATCGCAATAGACTGTGGCTGGGTGGCTGGAACGTGGCTTAAGGTGGCGCTCTGAGTAACTGACTTGTTTTGGCGATTATGTTTTCAGGGGGGTTTTTAGGTTGTCTGGAAGAAAAGTTGTTTATAAACGTAAATTAGTTTCGGTTGATATTCATCACGTGTAGTTTTTTATTGCACTAATTTTTTGACCGTAGTTTTGATAAGGCAAAATTTTTTAAAGGAATTTTCTTTGAGAACATACTATAAAAGATGGTTGAAAAAATCGCCAAAGTCGACTACCTTGAGCTCTACCTTACGACTACTTAAGACTTTATTCCTGTCCCTGTAATTTTGCCCCAAAACAGTTTAAAGAAAAAACTGGTTTTCTGAGAAATAGGCAAAATATAATATAGTTTCTGTACAAAAATTAGCCAAATTCTACCAGTCTTTCACAGCGGCTGAGTAGCTAACTAAGCTTGTACATGGTCATGTGATCTTCAGATAACCCATAACATTAACCGTTCCTTTTTATGTCACTGTGGTGCGAACCGTGTCTTATCCTTATTAGAAGTGCATTGTCACAGTGTAAAGATTAACTGGCGTTGTGGATTTGTTTGAACTTTTTGCGCACATAGATAAAAAGATGAAAAAATTAATGAGTCATGAAATTAAGTGGGACTTTTAAGAATCTGGGTCGATATTATAGTCATTCAGAAATTTGCAAAAAATGTCACCGCCATTAATATCAGCAGCGTGATATAGCTGATTTTTGTTGCGCCAATTATTGATAATGATTAATACGGTGTTATGGCACAGTGGTTTTTTTGTGTTTTTTGTGTTCTCACATTAATTCTAGAATTTTTGATGGACAAATTCGGGTCTTGTAACTGTATTGGAAAAACTAGAGTACATAATTATAGAATATGGGGATTGCTATGCTAACTATTGTATTCAACAACTACCCGCTCCTAGCTTTAATGTCGTATTTAAAAAAAATATTTTTTTATTTTAATAAAATTTTTAAATATATACATAGTATTCTTTTTTCTACTTCAGAATAAATAGTTAACAACAACGGATTTAGTTTTGTTGTAACGTAATTTATGATGCTGTGTGTGTACATTTAGAAGCGTACATGTGTAAAATGTCAAAGCTGGTCAAAAGTCAAATATATTGGTTTTGTGTTCACCGTTTTTTTGGAAGAAAGTTGGAGCGAAATATTTAAAATCAGTTTGTGAACTGGCTGAAATTATTATAATTTTTTGATACAATTACTGATTACTAATTTTACTTTTGCATACTATGACAAGACAACTTTATCCTAACCCCAGAACTCGTAAGTACATAAGCATGAAACTCGGCCTTTGTTTCGGTTACGGCTATTTAAATGTTTTTTGTGTATTTTGCACTTTCATTCTATTTTATGCACAAGTAACAAAGAAATTTGGAAAGGGGTGTATATTATGTACAACAAAAAAACTTTTCGATAAACGACTACGTTTTCTGTCTTGTTTGCATTTTTTGTTGTGTTTAATAGGGCGGTGCTGTACTTTTTTACGCAAAAAATTCTTTGCATTTTCGTAACATTTTGGCTATTCAGTGAATGCGAACGTAACGAAAGAGTGTTTTATAGATCCGTTCTCTCGGAGTTAACGTTTTGTTATTAGGTTTTGATTTGTGTAATGTGTACATTATTTGGTATCTATTATGTTTGAACTCTATGTGCTATGAAATAAAACTACTATAATATAGGAATATGTCTGCGGAATGCTCGGAATGTTTATGTTTAAAAATTAGCTGTAGCAGCTCAGCATATTATCAAGAGTACATAATAGCGTCTCACTCTATATTGAAGAAGAGTGAGACACTCTCCTTCCTGCCTGTCTTCTAGCACAGGCAGATGCGCTGGTCGTTTTCAGAGCACATGTTGCCGGTTTGTGTAACATGTGGCTGGCCAATCAGCGCGTAGATTCCATACGTAACACACTTTAGTATAATATAGTTGTTGCGCTGATAAGCAATAATAATAAATAAATAAATATAAATATCTGCCTGTGCTAGAACACAGGCAGGAAGGAGAGTCTCACTCTTCTTCAATATAGAGTGAGACGCTATTATGTACTCTTGATATTATTAAAGTCTGACAAAAAAGGTTGCGCCACGTACTTATTTTAGTGGCACGACTTGTGCGACTACTTGCCGTACTCTTGATGGTCAAAAATCTGTTCTTTTCGTAACGAAATCACATTTTCTGTTTTCTCAAGTGGTGCAACTATTTTTTTGCAGACTGGTGTAAGCGTCTAAGCAGAGTGCAGAGTGTAATAAGCTCACGTCAAAATAGTACACGAATGGGGGTATTGTAGATTGTTCGCAGATTTTCTGTATCAGTAGATATCAAGTATTTGTGTATCATCGATACCTAAATTCAGATTTGTGTATAGCTTCTATAACTTTTATTTTACTTTTTACATATTACTTTTAATAGTTAACAACAGTGGTTGGGTAGAATATTGTGTGGGCGATTTTCCTCAAAGTCGCATTACAGTTAATGTTTTCAATTTTTTTTCTGCCTCTGCAACACATAAAGCCTCATTCACAACAAAGATGAGTTCCAAATCCAACAAAGACGCAGATTTTTCAACACATTCCATCTAAATGTTAAGACGTTTTGTCTTTTGCTCATGTTTGTCTGTAACCACATTTTTTTAAAACTGTTTTACGTTGAGGCTAACATCCTATGGGAGCAGAAATTCAAACCCAAAAAACTTGTTTTGGTGCACTGTCTGTTGGGCTATCAGGTGTGAACTCTTGAGAAGTTCATTCTAAGGGTCGATTCATACGTGCAGCCGTTGTTCAGTCAACAAAATTACAAATCAATCACAGAATTATTTGATCTTATATATACATTATTACTGGTGTGATTATTCGTCGCTTTGTTACTGTACGTAGCTAGCTAGTCTCTCATTAATATGCTCCCTTCAGGCACACTTTAAACTAATTTGCATATTGGTATTCTATCGTGGACTGCACACTGTTTCGTAATTTTGCCTGCTGAACGAACATACGGCTGTAAGCATGAATCGACCCTAATGAACCCATTAGGTACCGTAAG
>JASANF010005493.1:0-41031 GCA_030248245.1 Trissonchulus sp. WLG1_4
GATTTGGTTCCGGAACTGTTTCAGAACTCTTATTTTTCTACTACTGAGGGCTTGCTCCCTCCAGACCCCTATATACATCTGTGGGGCTGTCCCCTGCTTCTAAAAATGAAACATGATTTAACCAGAGCCCTTGTTTCGCGTGCGAGTGGAAATATATACTCACTGGGATTTGGCTCATCAAAAGGCAATCCGTGCTTGAGATAATAGGCCCTTTTTTGATCATACTCATTTTGCAGCAAATTCGGCACCAACTTATACACAATGTCCTGCATCACTCGATCACAGCTGAAACAAAAAGTTTTCAAGTTTGTATATTTTTTACACAATTTAGCCGCTTCAAATTTTGCCTGAAAACGTATGACACAAAAAACAGCAAGTCTGTGCATAGTGCACCACGATACCATAGTGATTTCTTATAAAATATTCTTCTAGTTTTCAGTTTTGACCAACTGACAAACACATAAAGTAAGAAACCAAACTAAACTCACCAAATATACTGAAGGGGATGACTTTGATGCACAAGAATATCACATTTGGGACAGGTGTTGTTATCCTCCAAGTATTGAACGATGCAGCTTTTGCAAACTAAAAAACATTTATATATTATTAGGGTTGCGAAGTGTAAAAAAGTAAAAAACGTTTTTTACACTTTTTTACAGTAGCAAAATTTCGGACTTTTTTTACAACTTTTTTTACACCTACCTTTTTTACACTTTTTAACACTTTTTTACACCTACTTTTTTTACACCTACTTTTCGCATTTTTTTACAAAACTTTTACTAATTTTGCCAATTTTCTGAAAAAAATTGGCCGGAAAAAAATTCAAGTCTCGCATTTACCAAAATTTACTCAAATTCGAAGGCACCAAAATTTTTCTTATAAAAACCCTCATACAAAAATGTTTCCTGAAACTTATCATCAAGGTTTTTTTTTTGTGTCCAGAAGTGTGTCCAGACACAATTTTTTCTTGCGGGACACAATTTTTTCCTACCGGACACAACTTAGACACACCTCTCGAGAAGCCCCTGACAATGCTTATGGTGATGATGTAGCTAGGTTTGCCGAAAAAAATTTCCGATACGTTTCCAATTGACCAAATTTGGCCTAAAAATAAAAAATTTCCCCCAATTTTTTCCTGGGGGCTTCCGCCCCCAGACCCCTGCGACTCTGTGACTTACTATTCCTTGTTATTATCTTTTATCAAAGCCTATGCATGTCTACACGAGTATATTATGCTGCATTTAATTGTGTAATACACTGTTTGGGTTGATGTTCCCATCTGGTGTTTTATTTTCCTGTCGGAAAAATTTTCTGATACGTCTCCAGCTGACCAAAATCGACCTAAAACTTGAAAAAATCTCAATTTTTTCCTGGGTACACCACTGGCTTTTTTTTTGCAAAACCCGTGCAAATGTACTCTTTTTTAAAACTTTGCACAATAATGCACAGTACATGTCGAGCCTCTGATAAGCTCAGAATGCACTGTTTTTATTGCAAAATCGAAAAAAATTTCTGGGTGCTACCGCTTCCAGATCCAGACCCCTGCGTCAAGTCGCATCACTGCCGTTTGACGGTATGTCTGGTATTTTTTGTAGTATTGGCTGTTATGTTTCAGTAGGTTAATGCAAATCTTGAAATTATTTTTATTTATATACCCGTTTCATTGAAAAAATTCCTGGATCTGCCACTGGTATGGCCTTAGGGCGTACCCAGGAGGGGGGAGGGGGGAGTTAAGGAGTACCCCATGTAAAATTTTCCACTGAATTCTCACACAAGAGTCCCCTCAGCGGTTTTTCGATCGGGTAATATCCACGTTTTGGACCGGGGTCGGGTTTGTGGGGGGGGGGGGGTACCCCAGCCACGTTTTTGACAGGGGTCCAGTTTGTGGGGGTGGTACTATGGTCCAATTCGTGGCCTGTTTTGGAGTCAAGCGGGTCGCAGGTTGTAATTCCGACCCCTGCCAGGAATTGGACGAGTGTCACTCTTCTTATTATGCACTCTTTGATATAATGTATATACTCGTCAGCGCTGGTGCCTGTAGTGTTCTTTGATTAAAAAAGTAAGAGAAGTCCGAAAGTGAAAAGCTAAGACTACGTTTAAATTTCAAGCAAATGAGCCGAGATACCACAGGAGAAAAAACTATCGGTATCGGTATTTTTGAAATTTAAAAATACCGATACCGATACCGATATGCCTATTATCGGCCGATACCGATACCGATAATCGGCCAAACACTAACATATATGGGGAGGGGGTGGGGAAGATCCCCCTAGAAAAGTCTTGCCGGAGGTAAATGGGTGGGGAGAAAACCGCCATGCGCAAAATTTTCGTCCAGAATTTTTTGCTGAGTATATTTCAGCATTAATTTAAAACGCGTATATATTTTATCGGCACTTAAAAACTGGGTGGAATATAATCAGATTTTTACCTACAACCAAAGGAGTTAGGTAAAAATGTGACGTCAATCTTGAGGGGAATGTGGTCAGGATTTACTCCATTTTCTGGGGAGGAGGGTCCCACCAAGGAGGGTAGGGGTACTCAATTTGTTTGTGATGTGACGTGTATGAATCAAGTGCTTAGTGATTTGTACAGATTAATATAGACATGTGGATTATTTCATATCTCGAAATCATAGATGCTATAAGGGTGTTTTCATCTCAGGGTGGTAGTCTCCGCTCTTCTAACCCAGGGGTGGACGCGGTCAGAATTTTCGACCCGCGACCCAACCCGCGGCGTTGAGAATTGTGAAAAATTTGTATTTTTTCATTTAAAATTTTTTCGAAACAACGTTCTTTAATTTTTTAACAGTCACGCCCCATTTCTATACATATTTCTTTACACACTCATACGACCAGTGGTTAGCCACTGACTGGTCCCGGTTTTGGGTGATCTCACAAAAAATTTTCGCCAACATTGATTAAAATTCAACAATTTGGTCAAACTGACCAGTATGGCATTTTGACTGCGGTGCCCAGGGCGTAGTCAGGAGTCAGAGGGAGGGGGCTGTTCAAGCTCAGGGTGTCCGTCTGAACCTCCCCTTTAGTCAAACCTTGCAAAATTGTCAAGACGGGTATACACCCCAAAGGTAGAAAAATTAGGAAAAGATGCACTTTGTCGAAGATACAATGCCGTAAATGTCTCTAGCTTCCGGGCATTACCGGCCCCCCGACCCCTGTAATCTGGCCATATATATCAGTCGCGTAGCCAGGAAAGAACTTTGGGAGGGAATGACTTTTCGATTTTGTGTAATGGGTAAAAGTGAACTTTTTTGCTATTTTAACACAAAAATTTGCGAAATAGCAACACATGCAAACATTGTACTAAATTTGAGCGGTCGAAAACATCAGAGCTAAATGTAGAGTTGAAATCACTATGTCACGTAGTTACAAGCCTATAGCGGTCTGCGGGCGGCAGCCCCTTGAAATAAGTGTGAGAAACTTTTGATTTTTAGGCTGAGTTTAGTCGATTGGAGACGTAAAAATACATAATGGTAGAGATGGCTAGTCACGTCCATTACAACTTGCAGTAATATAAGTACTGTAACCGACTAAACGCTTCGTTAACCTTGCGATTTTTTCTTAAAATTTTGCCAAAGTTTGGACTTTGGAAAATGAAAATTCTCCGGCTCCGGCACTTTTTTGCCGGAGCCGGAGCCGGAGGCTCAAAT
This sequence comes from Trissonchulus sp. WLG1_4, assembly GCA_030248245.1. Lineage (NCBI taxonomy): Eukaryota > Metazoa > Nematoda > Enoplea > Enoplida > Ironidae > Trissonchulus > Trissonchulus sp. WLG1_4. Next base: position 3,668 of record JASANF010005493.1, read on the forward strand.
CCGGCCGGAGCCGGAGCCTCCGGTCGATTGCTAGTCTGGGGTCGGCAGCCCCCAGGAAAAACATGTGAGAACTTTTAATTTCTATGCCAAATTTTGTCAGTAGTAGTGGTTTTTTTCAGTTTTCGCGCGTCGGAAAAAATTATTTCGACCCGCGCGGCCCGAAGTGGGTACCCGCGGGTTGACCCACGGCTCAGATTTTCCCACCCAACCCAACCCAACCCGCGGATACCCACGACCCGCGTCCACCCCTGTTCTAACCCCACCACCCCTTTCTAATGGCCAAAAGAGTGCCCAAAATTGAGCTAAAAATCATACAACTGCGATCAAGTTTACTGGCTGTCGCCGGAATAAACAAACTGGGTTTTGCAGCATTATAAATAGGTGTTAATCCGCCTTGCTCAAACATGTTTCAAATCCTCGGATTAAACGGACTTAACTTCAAGCCTGCTGTTTTTTAGTCAGACTAAAGGGTCTTGAGATTACACACGCTAAATGGTAAGCGTGAAATTTTAAACCATTTTAGTCCGGACTGTGGTCAAAAAACCACAAATAGTTTTTTTAAAATAAAGCGAAACAGTTGTCAGTTTCTGTGTTTTTTCCAACATTCTGGAATTTCACCCTTGACAGCAACATGTGGCGTGTTTTAGGAAAAAAACATGCTTCCTGCGTCAAATGCACGTAAATATAGCACTTTGTCTACTTACTTTTGTTTATCTTGCTTTGTGGCAACCTTCTATGACCGTTTATATTTTTTATCGTTTCTGAATTGTATCGATCTAAACTTCAAAGCCGACTAAACTGATAGTTTTAAGATTAAATTATTCGATTTTCAAGTCTGCCAGGGTGGCTTTTCGTGAAAGCGAAGACACTTTCTTCTGGCAAGGGCCTATTCGGGCTCGGGAGGTTGGGGACTGAGGGCGTTCCCCTCCCCAATTTTTTTATCAGTAACTTTTCACACAAGGTTTCGTTTCTGTTTCTTGGCGGCAGTTAGGAAAAAATTTCCGATACGTCTCCAGTTGACCAAATGTGGCCTAAAAGTCTCAACTTTAGCATGTTATGTGTTCACAAATTCGCGAGTGGCAGTCGCTTTGGCGAAGATCAAAGCATGATTCATATATACGTTTATATTTCTGGCCGGGACTGTATATAAACTTAACTGTGCTGTGCTGCGAAAAGTCAAGAAAAACAACGAGCTAATAAAACATAACCAACTTAGTTTTGTTTCAATTGGGAAACTGCCCTTTTCAAAGTCTCTAGGTCATTTCTCATTCTGAAAAAATGACTTGGCCAAAGCATTGTATTTTTGTGGCTTGAGTGTTCCCGCCTTTTAAGTTTAAAATCTGTTGCATGCAGTAATTTTTGACAGTCTCAGCGAGAAAATTTACGGCTCGATATTTCTATACTTTGAACTCCTTAACGCTTCGTACCTGTCCTTCCTTTTTTGTAGAAAGGATTTCAGGGGGGGTCCCCCCTCATTCAAGACATGTACTCAACCGTGGGAGGCTACCTTTTTCTTTACTTTTCAACATAAAAGCATAACCGTTATTGCCGATCAAACAATTTTTTTGACGCACTGTAAACTTTCGATGATAAATTGTTTTCGCTTTTCCAAGCCAATATGGGAGTCTGTTCCACGTTTTCTATAAGAGTGAGACACTATTATGTACTCTTGCCATAACTGAGGCAAATATAGCTGTAGGATTGCCAGAGTCGGTCAAACCATTTTCCCCGTGCATCACAGACCCCAGACCCAAGCTGTAGAATAAGAGTACTCTGTTAATAATCATAATAGACTCCCATTTCCCGCCCGAGTTGGTTAAATTAATGGCTTTTTCCGCGTCTACTAACGTTTATAATTCCTCTAGCACTCCGTTTGAGTGATTGCAATTAAACTGTTCCTTCGCCCCAGCCTGGGCGTTTTTTAGGCGGCCCTAAACCCCCCTATAATGTCTCCTATTTTAGGGAGAGACTTTCTATCCACTTTTTAAAAAAAACACTCCCCTTCATTGTGGTGGACGTGGAGAGGGTGCTGTTGGAGGGGATAGTTTTTTCTTTTTTTTTTATGGAAGGAGAATACTTTTTTTTGCCTTAATTTTCTTTTGTGCTTTGTGCTTTTCGCTGATTCTTGTTTGGGATAGGGATTGTTTAAATAAGTAAAAGAAAAATAAAAAAAAAATAAAAACCAAATGGGAACTTGGTGGGTAGGTAAACTTTCCCTTCTGGGTAACGAACGCGTGTAAGCGAAATCGAAATAGCACTTTTTTTGCTATAGCGCTTTTTTTATGCGCTATATGCGCTATATGCGCTATAAGCGCTATGGAATTTGCTATATGCGCTATTTGCGCTATAGCGCTTTTTGGGGGTGCTATATGCGCTATTTGCGCTATATGCGCTATCGGAGGTGCTATATGCGCTATTTGCGCTATAGCGCTTTTTGGGGGTGCTATATGCGCTATTTGCGCTATATGCGCTATCGAGGGTGCTATATGCGCTATTTGCGCTATAGCGCTTTTTGGGGGTGCTATATGCGCTATTTGCGCTATATGCGCTATCGAGGGTGCTATATGCGCTATTTGCGCTATAGCGCTTTTTGGGGGTGCTATATGCGCTATTTGCGCTATATGCGCTATCGAGGGTGCTATATGCGCTATATGCGCTATAGCGCTTTTTGGGAGTGCTATATGCGCTATTTGCGCTATATGCGCTATCGAAGGTGCTATATGCGCTACTTGCGCTATAGCGCTTTTTGGGAGTGCTATATGCGCTATTTGCGCTATAAGCGCTATCGAAGGTGCTATATGTGCTATTTTTTTGGATATGGATGAAACTTCTACAGCAAAATGGCCAGGGGGATTTGAACCACCCATTGCTAGATTTCTAGCTTAACACTCTACCAACTGAGCTACGCTGGCCTATTGGTGTTTGTGTTAATTTCCCTTTAAATAGTGATGCTGATTTTGGATAGCGCTTATAGCACCTGATGGTGCTATTTGCGCTATTTAGGCGCTATTTTCTGTGATTGGCTAATTTATTGCAAATTTTTGTACTTTTTACTACGTATACGATTCATGAATAAAAAATAACAGTTTTAAAATTTTTTTTTAATTTTTGTTTGTCTTTTAGTCGATAATATAAAAAAATAGCGCATATAGCAAAACGATAGCGCATCAAAGTGCTATAAGCGCTATTTTTTTCATAGGCTTAAAAAATAGCGCTTATAGCACATGATGGTGCTATTTGCGCTATTTAGGCGCTATTTTGTGCTATTGGCTAATTCATTGCAAATTTTTGTACTTTTTACTACGTATACGATGCTTCAATAAAAAAAAATATTTTTAAAATTATTTCCAATTTTTTGTTTGTGCTCTAGTCGACGATATAAAAAAATAGCGCATATAGCAAAACGATAGCGCATCAAAGTGCTATAAGCGCTATTTTTTTCATAGGCTTAAAAAATAGCGCTTATAGCACATGATGGTGCTATTTGCGCTATTTAGGCGCTATTTTGTGCTATTGGCTAATTCATTGCAAATTTTTGTATTTTTTACTACGTATACGATGCTTCAATAAAAAAAAATATTTTTAAAATTATTTCCAATTTTTTGTTTGTGCTCTAGTCGACGATATAAAAAAATAGCGCATATAGCAAAACGATAGCGCATCAAAGTGCTATAAGCGCTATTTTTTTCATAGACTTGAAAAATAGATGGTGCTTTTTTTGCACTATTTAGGCGCTTGGGCGCTGCTTGGACTTTTATTATTACTGGATTATCATTACTGGATTATTATTATATGATAATTATTTACTGCCTTAAACTATTTGTCGTTCTTTTCCTGCTTAGCAAGTAAGTTATATATTTTTTTGTTTATTTTGCTTTAATGATTTGCTTTTAGTATTAATATTTATATACTAGTATAGTAGTAGTAATAGTTTTTTAATATTAATATGCTGGAGAATACTTTATTTGCTTAACGTTACGAGTACTTGGTATTTCTAAAATTTATAATTTGGAATCAGTGAATATTTCTTGAGTAATAAGTCATGTTGGGTGATTGCCTAGGGCTTGGCGATTTCCGTAGGCTTAAAAAATAGCGTTTATAGCAGTTGAGGGTGGTCTTTGCGCTATACTGTGCGATTGGGTGGTTTAAAGAAAATATTTTTACTCTTTCTCTACCCAGGCCGACGGTTATTGGCGGCGGCTGGGGCTTAGGCTTAGGCTTAGGCTTAGATTTAGGCTTAGGCTTAGGGCTTAGGCTTAGGGCTTAGGCTTAGGCTTAGGCTTAGGCTTAGGCTTAGACTTAGTAGGCGCCTACTAAATCTTCTTACCCTTCTAGGGTTTCATTTTGAGTAACCAATAGGAGGGAAAAATGGAAAGTCATGTTGGGTGATTGCCTATAATTTTAACTAATAGGAGCGAGGGATGGAAAGCCTACAAACCCAACAACCGGGGGGGTGGGGGGGTGGGCGCCTACTAAATCTTCTTATCCTTCTAGGGTTTCATTTTGAGTAACCAATAGGAGGGAAAAATGGAAAGTCATGTTGGGTGATTGCCTATAATTTTAACTAATAGGAGCGAGGGATGGAAAGCCTACAAACCCAAGAACCGGGGGGTGGGGTGGGGGGGCGCCTACTAAATCTTCTTACCCTTCTAGGGTTTCATTTTGAGTAACCAATAGGAGGGAAAAATGGAAAGTCATGTTGGGTGATTGCCTATAATTTTAACTAATAGGAGCGAGGGATGGAAAGCCTACAAACCCAAGAACCGGGGGGGTGGGGGGGTGGGCGCCTACTAAACCGAGGGGGGGGGGAGTACCTGTCGTAGCGCAAATAGCGCAAATAGCGGGGGGGGGGGTGGGGGGGGCGTTTTCGAGCTGTACAGTATGATAGCGCAAATAGCGCAAATAGCGCCTAGGGGGGGGGGTGTAAAATCCTGTGCAGGTGCCGCTTACACGCGACATCTACCTATCTTTGGCAACACTGACCTGATATGCGGCTGTAAGTACGAATCGACCCTAAAGTATTTGTAAAGCACAGTCGAAGTACTGTAGTTATTACTGTCAGTCAAATTCTTTGCAGCATCAAGTCAGAGCTTGTGTTAAACTCGGATCATACTTGTACTCGGGGCCACAAGGACAGGGACAAATTTTGCTCAGCTGCTGTGAAAAATTGACAAGTGTTTCGGATATATATTTTTTAACATACGATCTGCAAGTGACCTCCGATTTTTCTTCATGCGAAAAGTTGGCTTATTTCGCTAGGCAGTTTTCTTGGAATCGCTTAAGGACAAAACGATAAGGACAAGTGTGAACCGGTCTTTATTCGTTATCAGATTATCTGGCACATTTTTGCAAGGAGCTAAGACCCAGTTTTTTCTAGGCTGACTAGTGTACCGTGAGGCTGGCAATATACATACGCCATTTCCTAGCCCGGCTTAGGCACAGCACTGATAGCTCTTTAAAGCCGGCGGTTCTTAAACGGCTTTTCCTTTAATGAGAACCGGACTTGGAAACATAAGCAAGCAGACTTTAGATTGATAAGCTCCAGTTTTTTAACAATTTATTTATAAAGTTGACACGAAGTTAACTAATGTGGGCTGGCTTTGTTTGAATAGGATTTTTAATGTGGTTTGCCTTAATTTATTGTCTTATTGTCCCTGAGGTTCGTGTTCGTCCTGGTCCGTTAAGGAGATTGTTTTAACATGGGGTTTCACAAAGTACATTTATAGGTATGTGTTTCTTCAAAACGGTACATTTGTTTTCCCAGATCTCAGTTATATTCTGTCGAAGTCTTAGGTGTTTGGTACAGTAAACATAACTTATGAAGACTGCTTTTAATGGGTCTCAAGGATTAGATATCAACATACAGTACCGACCAAGATTTGCTTGCTACAGACTGCAGGTAGAGCGGAGTCAGATTCATTTGATTCTGGAGTCAAAGTATATAACCTATGTTACTTATACGTACTCTGACTCCGGAATCAAGTGACCCCGATTCCGCTTCGACTTCTGAATCTGTAACGAGTAATTTTGTTCTAGACTATGTATGTACATACATAGTCTAGCCAAAAGTGACAGTGGAAACCTTGACTCGAAGACTGCTGAACTCAATTATTTATTATCTCATAATATATACCTACTAACAGCAACAGGTGATTTTTACCCAGACAATGCTTACAAATTATTAAAATTCTACAAAAAAATACGTTTTTGTGTTTGGTTTTATCATGTTATTATCTAGCTGGCTTTAAATGATTAAGACTGATCATAAACTGATGGTATGATTTGAATATGGAATTTGTTAGACGTCGTCTAAACTACAATGTCAAATACCTTTTGAACGTGTAAACTTCCAAGAGATTTAAGCCCGGTTCATACTCGTCCTTTTCCTTGTCCCTATCGTTTTGTCCTTAAGCGATTCCAAGAAAACTGCCTGGCCAAATAAGCCAACTTTTCACATGAATAAAGCTTGGGTCACTTGCAAATGTTATGCAAAAAATTCGCCAGAACGCTTGTGTCAATTATTCGCAGTAGCTGACCAAAATTTGTCCTTGTCCCTGTCCTTGTGTCCTTAAGGACAAGTATGAACCGGGCTTTATTCATATTGAAGTTAAAGGGTTAGATTTAGGTTAATTCACTTGGCACTTGGTAATACTCAACTGAACTTTACGAGACGAACAAAACCAACTTTGTGAGTCTTGAATAAATTAAGAAGTTCTAAGTTCTAACCATTCCAATTGCGCACGCTACTTCAGGCATATTAGTGTAATTAGTCAAATAAATTTAAATAGAATTCAAGACACCAAGTACTGCTGCAAAAAATACAATGCATTATTTTTTGCTGAAACGGTAAAGCAAAGTAGACCTTAGAAGCTGAAAAAAATCGCATCACCAGCAAAGTTGCTGCTCTTCCGTTTTTTTACTTCTGCTTCAAATTTTTATTGTCCTGCTTTTTTGAAATTTAATGAAATTTCTTGGCTCAGAGCTATCCTAGCTGCAGCTATTTCTGTTAGTCTGTGATAAAAATAAATTACTTAAATTTGACGTTTTGTTTTATTTCGAATTCAGTCGTAATTGTACATAAAACATAACGTATTTTTGTCTTTTCAGATACAAAACATAACATGAGTGTAGTGACTTGATCTAGGACTAGTTTTGCATATAGAATGTAGTAGTTATGTTATAACCAGATAATCTGCTCAGTAAAGACATTTGGAGTGGTCTTTACATTTGGCGACGAGGGACGAGAGGTGTTCGTTTCTACCTAACTTTCACCTGCATATATCCATCACCATGGATATGTTTCGTCCACCACCTGTTTTTCTGGAAACCCCAGGAACACCCTCCATACCGTGGTCTCAGTGGAAATCTAGATTCACTACCTATATGACCGCTATCGGCGCTGAAGACTATCCTGAACGCCGGAGAATCGCTATTTTGCTGACGTGCATTGGAACCGAGGCTCACCGGATTTATGAAACATTACCTCGTCAACCTGAAGCAGACCGTGCAGGTGCTGGTGACGCCGCAAATTTCGAAGCCGTTTTGCAAACACTGAACAACTACTTTGCACCTAAAACCAATGTCCTGGCGGCCCGTCATACATTCCGAAATCGTCTTCAAGGTGACTTTGAGCCCATTGACTCATACTATAGTGAGCTATGCGGATTAGCTAAAACGTGTGAGTTTACTGAAGTTGACGACATGCTTAGGGATCAGCTGGTTGAAGGTATTGCCAATCCTAAGATAAAAGAGCGTTTGTTGATGGAGACACAACTGACAGCAGATCGCGCATTACAATTGATCCGTCAGTTTGAGCAAGCTGCTCAGGCGGCTAAAACACTCGGAAATAGTGCATCTAGTTCAGTCAATGTCGTGACCAAACCCAGAAAACGACTCAAATCAAGAACTGATGCAAGCCTACCGCATTGCATGCGTTGTGGTAAAAATCATTGGGAGGATAAACAAAACTGTCCTGCCCTAAATGCAACTTGCCACTACTGTGACAAAGTGGGTCATTTTCACAGCGTGTGCAAGGCTAAACTACGTGCTAAAACCAAACCGATCAGGGCTATTTCAAATTCTGAAACGTCAGAATCTGAGAATGAAGAACACGTCGACACCATCCAGGTGTTGACCGTCGACACCAATAACCCAATAAACCATATCGATTCGAACGAGCAACCAAGTTGTTTGTGGAAAAAAGTAAACGTTGACATTATGGGACCAATTTTTACCGCTCCCCCAAACCAACAATATATTCTGATTTTCAGTGATTACTACAGTGGATGGCTTGAGGCCACCACCTGTTCCACTGTTACTCCCTTTACCATCATCGCATTTTTAGATGATGTGTTCTCCCGATTTGGACGACCTATGGAGTTGGTAACGGGTACCACATTGCAGTTTCGTACCAACCATTTTGCTAAGTACCTGCAAAAACAAGAAATTCAACATCTGATTGCACCTGTGCCTGACCATAATATTGCACAAGCAAAAGTGAAAATAAAGGAACGTTTGCTAAACCAAAAAGCTAATGAGCCGTTAAAAACAGCACTAAACAAAGTGCTGGCAGAACTTCGATTCAAGCCAGCTGCCAATGGTATCGCACCATCGGATCACCTGTTAAAAGTTCACAGGAGAGTGAAGCCATCGCCACTGAAAGTGAAAACGAAAACAAATCGTCAATCAAATCTGCAAAGTTCCAAACACGGCTTAATAAACAATACAAAGACCACAAAGACCCGCAACAACGAATTTGATTTTAAAGCATATTCTACTTCTGTCCAAAAAATCAAAAATGTAATCAATGCCAGTGCAACATCCAGGAAAACTTAAATACAAACGAAAGACAGAACAAGAGCGAAATAATGACATGTAGTGACTTGATCTAGGACTAGTTTTGCATATAGAATGTAGTAGTTATGTTATAACCAGATAATCTGCTCAGTAAAGACATTTGGAGTGGTCTTTACAATGAGACTTTTGTTTAACTGGGGGTATTTTGTAAAGTTCAATAAGTTTTCTAGCTCAGGCACCATTTTACTGTCATATATATGGAAAAAACACTGTTTTTCCGACAGTAGTTTTTTGGTAAACAGAGTATGACACTCTTCCTATTATGCCTTCGGGCGTGCGTCCAATGCGCAGCGCGAAATAGCCCGTTTATGTACGGTTTTGGGGGGGGGGAACCCCCCTCAACTGAAGACGGGGTACTGAACTGAGGGAGGGTCCCCCCCCTCATTTCAAGACACTAACAAGGACTTTTGTTGATGTGCTGAAATGAGGGGGGGGGTACTCTATTTAGAAGAAGAGTGAGACACTCTCCAGCCTGCCTGTGTTCTACATAGCACAGGCAGAATCGCTGGTCGTTTTCAGGCTACATGTTGACATTCTGTGCAACATGTGGCTGGCCAATCAGCGCGTAGATTCTCTGCGTAACACACTTTAGTATATAATCGCTGATGCGTTGATAAGCATTAAGATAGGGATAAAAGCTTAATAAATCATTATTTGTTCATAGTCTGCTTGCAAAAACATTAAAAAAAGGTATGCAAATAGCTTTAGAGATATTTTGACAAACTATCAGCGAAATTGATTGAAAAACTTTTGAGATATAAATTTTTCTGATTTTCTTAAAAATTTCTCAATTAATTTCGCTGAAAGTTTGCCAAAAAATCCCCCAAGGTATGTGCGAATTTTTTTAATGTTTTTGCAAGCAGACTATAAATGAATAATGAGTTATTAACCTTTTATCCCTATCTCGTTTTATGATTGGAGCAAGTGCACAGGCGTCTGACCAATCACAGAATAGGAGCTTGCTTCTGATTGGCCAGCCACATGTTGCACAAAATGTCAACGTCTAGCCTGAAAATGACCAGCGCTTCTACCTTTGCTAGAACACAGGCAGGCTGGAGAGTGTCTCACTCTTCTTCTATATAGAGTGAGACGCTATTATGTATGTACTCTTGCTACCTCCAAAGTCGACCTATAGTGTAGAAATCTGAGATTCCGAATATCTTATGTACGCAGCAAGGCAGTACCCGAGGGGTTTTGCGCATTGAAGACTAGTCCTATTTAAATACTGACTATCTATTTTGTGTCTCAATTTCCTATATCCCCATTGGGCCCAATTTTTTATGTTTACCTGCGTAATTTTAGCCAGAACCAAATTATACTTTTCCTACTATCATGTATCTTTGTTTATGGCTGTGTTTTTGTATGGAATGGTGCTATATGCTGAATTTATGCGCGCAACAGTCAGCTATTTTTGTAAACAGTGGGTGACGGTTAAGGCGACATTAATTATTGAGTTACGTTTCAAAAATCGGTTGTTTGTCAATGGCTAATTGGTTTTTCCTAAAGGAATTGTCTTACTACAAACAACGACAGTAAATATCAGTTGCATAATTAAAGGTACAGTACCGACCAAAATTCCTTGCTGCACACCCCGAAGTCAAATTAGAGTCTGAGTCACTTGATTCTGAAGTCAAAAGATTTGCATAGCTATATACTTTGAGTCCGGAATCAAGAGATCCCGCCTCCGCTTTGACTCCAACGTCTGTACCTAGAAGTTTTTAGTCGGTCTGTAATGTTTATGTTTATTGTAAATTAAAAAGTGCATGCATAGAACTCCTCGAATGACCATACATACCTATAGCCTATAGATACATACATAGTGTTTTTATTATAATTTTTCTTTTCATTCCAATGCAAAGTACATAAACTATGTAGGTTTGTTACAGTAGGAGGGATCTACGAAAGCTCAGCATTGGCCCTGTAGCTCAAACGGTTACAACGCTGATAACTTAGACAGATCCAGAGATGGGTAGTTCGAATCTCTCCTGATTTCCTGAAACATTGAGATGCTGATGCTTATTTCTTTCAATAAAGAAATCCCCTTCTCTTTCGTGACATCAAAATATAAGCATTTTTTCTATGTATATAGGTAGCCAAATACATAATTGTGTTTATCGGCATTATTCTTGTGTTTGTACAAAAGCGAGAGTACAATTGACGGGCATTATGTTAAGTATGGTTAAATGGTTAAGTGGTTAATGAACTGCGTATAATATATCGTATAATGAGTGTGAGTGACATAAAGTACTTGCCTTTGGCTAAAATGTGACACACCATTTTTTAGATCACAAAAAACCATTGTTTTTTATTATCGTAGTCTCATAACTTATATAGTCAATCGCATAATTTTTCCTTGAATTATATTAAGTTTGGATATTCTACAGTATTCGTTTTAGTGTGAATGGTTTTATTAAGAAGCAAACGCGGTTGGTACTTTAATCGGTATAAGTTTGCTCATTAGTTTGAATCTGTAAATTAAAAGTTAAGCGGAGAAACTTCAGGGGCTATAAAGTGGTTACTTATATTATTTGGATTTTTGTTATATACCTTTTATGATTCATTTTTACATATATTAAAAGTAGCAAGAGTACACACATAAGTCGGTATCTATTGATTTTTTTATGATTTCTTAATCCTAATATAAAGTTTTTATAGGTTCAACTCCTGTTTTAGATTTTGGTTTTATAGCAATCTTATTCTTAAGAGCGCACGAGAAAAAACAATAAATTTTGGTCGAATAATTTTAGGCATTGACAGAATCATTTCGTATATATAATTTAGCACAAACTAAATTTTATCCCAACTTTGCTCATGCCAAAAACTGCCACATTTGACCACTATGTTTCGGACAACGCGACAGAACGAGTATTATGTATTTTAGTTGGTTTCTAAAGTCATCATGTATATAGTTATTTATATATGCAGCTTAATCTAATAGTACGATACATCAGACAAGCTTGCTTAGATTCCATGCAAGCGAGTGGTTGACCCATATTTCTATTTGTTAGCGAATAACAAGTTAAGACGGTGTATTCTGGGGGTGTTTCGAAGTTTTTAGTTTTGCGCTATGTACGTCTTTGCCATGCTAGCTTGATTCGAACTTTTGTCTAATCTATGTAGGTATGTAAAATTGCTTTATTGTCAAATCGTTGTTTGTCCGTTTGAAACGTTTGTTCTATAGTTCAGTGAGCCTCAAAGCACACGCAAAATACCTGGTTAGTTTAGCATATATCTGCAATGTGTATACACAGTTTAATCATCAAAAGTACATACATAAATGAAGCCAGCAAGACATCCTTCTAATGTTTGTCAATTTGCAAGAGCGCTATATGCGTTGCCCATTAGCGGCCGGGAGAAAATTCACGACCGACTGTTACTAAAATAAGTATAATGACAAATACATAAATTGTCGGGGGTTGCAAAAAGACCTAAGTGATCTAAAGGCAATAATAACCCTTTCCTGCATACTGTTACATCAGAATCAAAATTGCATCTTACACTAGTGAAACCTGTCGGTTTTATGTTTCACAGAATCTGTTACTTCACGAGGATGCCTTAGGTATCCGAGTGAAGCGAGTCGGTGGCCAAGTGGCTAGGCGTGACAGTCCTGCCACAAAGCTGCTCCTGTGACGCAGGCTCCGTCTGCGGTGACGGATCAAAACCCAGCCAATGACTGGACTTAGTGCTGTTTTGAACTTTCATGAAGCAAAGGGATAAAAAATAAATAGCATTTTTGGAACGAAAACCACATTTTAATCTCAGGCAGCAAAGTTCATACGCACTTCTAATGTTTTTATCACCATAACATAACCTATTAATAAATCTATCAGTCAGGTTTATATGTATGTACCGCAGTTTATCTTCCCATCCTGTAGGTTGGGAAACTTGTTCTGTAGCACCAAGTCAGTGCAACAACACGTATATCATGTTTTCTGGTTGTTTATTTAAACGTGGTTTAAACTTTACGCTAACTTTTTATCGCTCTACATGCATATATATAGCCACTTTTCTTCCTTATATGGCAAGTAGCAATCATGTATTTATATATGCATTCCTGTCTATACTTTCTACGCTTCTCTAACTTTTTGTTAAACCCAAACTATTGGATTCGATTCAACGTTGACATTGTTAATATTTTTCTCACAGTATACCCTGTTGAATTTATTTAGATTCATTCATTCATTCAATATGATTTTAATCATGAATCAGCTATTGCTAATTCTATCTCATGTGTGAGCAGAATTTTTTGGCTTGTTATGGCTTCATTGCGCCGTCGAGTTTTGTTGCGTCACGTGACAGGTCAACCAGCCAATCAGACGGAAGCTCCGCCTCCCCGGAAACGATCCATGAGCCAATCAGATGCGGCCAATCTCCAGTTGGGTCACATGGGACCGAGGTTTGACATTGAGTGTGTAATTTTTTCATTTTTTGTGATGTGTTTGATGTGTTTTTGTTAAACAATGTTTATAGAATCTACTTCAAACAGAACATAATTACCTAAATAAGTACCTAATCAAAAACAAGTTTTTGATGAATGTGTGTAATTTAGCTAAACTACATAGGTCTCGTGTGTGTGAGAAATGAACGGTACATGAAGTTAAGTTCAGTAGCCAAATACCATGCCAACACATAGCTAGTAGCTACAGTCAAAGCTTATTCATAAAGTGCTATCTATCAGTGTATATATTTATACTGTATCTATGTTTATAGTTTTATTTTTTGTATTTTATTTATTTTTTCTGTGGACTTATTTGGGCCTTTGTGTAATCGTGAATTGTTACTTAATTCGTTATGTCACGTAGCAGTAATTTTTGGTCAGACTTAAACATTGGCATTTATTGATTAAGTTTTTGTTTAAGGACTTTTAATTCGGTTTGCCAGGAAAGTTTAGCTAAATTGCCTCAGCCGGTATTTATGCCGGAATTAAACAAAATAAATACGGTGGCGTGAACTTTTTAGTAATTTTGCCGGCTGAACAGACATATATAAGTACCTATTACCTAATAACCGATAATATATTATGCATTCCCACCAATAGATGGAGCACAATCTTTGTAAAATAAGTTCGTGCTATAGACAACTTTTTCCAAATTTCTCACCCTAGTCTAGCAACCTGTGAATGAATGAACACGCAACACAACTTCAATTTACCTAGCGTGAGCAATTTATTTGACATCCGCACAATACTCCGACCACTTTTTTCGAGAAACTTTGACGCGTGTGTGTTTCTGAAGAAATTTTTGTTTTGATAAGCGTGGTTCGAGCATATATATGTAGATATGTACATTCCTGTTCCTAATATTGTGTATTGGTCCCTGGTTTTTAGGTGATCGTAGTCTCTTGCTCAAGGAAGTTTTGTAAACCTGGTGGGAGCGATTCGAACTGCCGACGGGCCTACCTCGGCCAACATAACATTAATCAACATACTCAATGTTGATAAAGGCCAATTCACAAGAGGGTGCATTTTATTCTATGGCTATTGGCCTTATTCTATGGAAAAAAGTTCCCTCTTCGTCGGCGTACGACAGCTTTATCCTTCGCGAAAAGTGGCGAGCGGTGGCCGAAAAATGACGAAGTAAAATTTTTGGGTGTATTGCATGCGGAAGTCTATTAGAGTGCCCTAAATCTGAAAAAATCATGCTTGACACATTTGTCAACGTCAAACCGCTTCGTCTGCAAAAGGGGCCAAAAAACGCCATGCAATGCGCTCGCTCATGCACCCTCGTGTGAACTGGCTTAAAATGGCCTATTTCGACGTAAGGCTCTTCTACGTCCTTTACCTATGCCTGTGCCGTGTTAGGTAGGTAATTAATCAGACAAATCAAAATCTAGTCAGCTAAATTCCATTCCTATCAAGGATCCATTAGATTAAATTAAGTATATCTGTCAAGGCAATTTCAGACTATAAACATTATTTTTAGAATTAATTAGTTTCAAGCATCGTATTGAAAGTTACTCGTCTTTCGTGCCAACACCTACATAGTTTTTAATTTCAAGGCTCTAACTAAGCTCAAATGATCACGTGAAACTGAAACTTTAAAGTCATGTTAATATGCTCTAGTGTTTTTTAAACTTTTGCGTGCTGTTTTTATCCGAAATGTTCATGTATGGATTGTAATTATATATAATATAGAAGTTTAGCTGACAAAAATGCAAATTTAATAAAGAAACTGTGTTGTGAGAAAATATATATACATAGTTGTATAGAAATATAATTTTAACTTTCTCGAAAGAAACTTAAACTATGTAGGTCACTTGTAATTACGGATGTTTTCAGTTAACTGCTAACTGATTCATTTTCAGTTAAAGTTAAGCAGTTAACTGATAATAACTGATAACTAAACTGCTCTTATTTTGGAAATCAGTTAAAAACTGATAACTTAACTGCACCATTCTCGGAAGCAGTTAACTTAACTGTAACTAAACTGCTTCGGTTGCAAAAAACTGATTGAAATCAGTTAACTGATTTTATTTTCGGTTACATGCAATAACTGAAAATTATTTTCAGTTATACGTCGAAACTGCTAAAAATCAATACATTTCCGCGCGTGCTTGGTCATTTATTTATTTAGGCACACAAAATACATTGAAGAAATAAAAAAAATTAGCGAGTTTGAATCTTAAAAGCCTTAAATTACCTCTTTACGTTTGCCTGTTAGGATCTTACTTGGTTTGTTGGTTTAATATTGAACCTATTCTGTTTATAGTTTTGCGATCAAACATACTTTCAAGAGTATACGTCATTAATAGTTATGTAATACTTGTCACTTGTTACACAAGTTTAAAGCTTTTGTAAGTTTTGAAATTTGGTTTTGAGTAGATTCAAGTGGTAGTAATTAGTTAATAATTTATTAGCAATTAATCAAGCAGTAATTAAGTAGAAACTACGTAAAAACGAAATTCATAATAACAAATATCAGGATTAACGGAAAAAGAAACCAGCAATTTTCGAAAAATAACTGAAAATATTTTCAGTTAAAGTTATCAGTTACAGTTAAGTTAACTTAACTGTAACTGAACGGATTAAATTTTTGCAAATTTAACTGATAACTGAACTGATACAATCTTTAGCGAATCAGTTAACGGATTAACTGAACTGATTAAGATTTCGGTAACTGAAAACATCCCTACTTGTAATATATGTATATATAACGGCCGATTGCACCAACTTATTCTCGAGCTATTCTTATTCTCGAGCTATTCCAGAATAGTTATTCTCGAGGTTTTATTCTCCAACTTTTCCCCTGCACCATTAGAGAATAGCTCGAGAATAACTATTCTCGAGAATAGCTGGAGAATAACTTATTCTCCAGCTGTCCAATAAAAATGTGGCTGCATCATTGTTATCCAATCACAGCCCAGCACACAGCCAATTGCGCTCGAGAATAGGCCAACATAAGCCCCGCCTACAGATTCGTTGTGAGAGCAGATTTGCTTCTCGTCCGCTCACCGAACCTACGTCGACTTGGGCCCGGTCAGTAACCTGATGATGAACGAAACCCGAATGCGAGCATTTTTAAACTTTTTTGTTTTGTTATTTTTAGGTATAAGCTAAATAAACATCAATATGTTAAAAATTTGGAAATTGGTTCGTTTTTCTAAAAGTTATTAGGTTATTCTTCAGCTATTCCTGGTCTAGATCAGGAATAACTTACACATTACATGAGAATAGCTGGAGAATAAGCTATTCTCTAACTTTCGGAAGTGCAATAATGTTCGTTATTCTTCAGCTATTCCTGAGCTATTCTATAACTATTCTATAACTATTCTTGAGCTATTCTCCAACTTCGAGAATAACTATTCTCGAGCTTAATTATTGGTGCAATGAAAATTTATTTTATTCCTGAGCTATTCTCGAGCTATTCCTATTCCTGAGCTATTCTTTGTTGGTGCAATCCGGGGTAAGTTACATAGAACCAAGAGTACATAATAGGGAAGAGTATGACACTCTTCCCTATCCTAGCTAATCGGCCCGGACGATGCTCCGGCCGAAATAGCCCTTTTACGTCTTGATTTCAGGGGGGGGGACCCCCCCTCAAATCCCGGAAGTGTCTTGATTTCAGGGAGGGGTACCCCCCCCCCTCGTTTCAGCACACTGCCAGAGCAAATTTGGTGGTGTCTTGATTTGAGGGGGGGTACCCCCCCCCTGGTTTCAGCACACTGCCACGGTGGTGTCTTGATTTCAGGGGGGGGGTACCCCCCCTCGTTTCAGCACGTTACCAGCTCACCACAGAATTCATGCTGGCAGTGTGCTGAAACGAGGGGGGGTACCCCCCCCCCTGAAATCAAGACACTTCCGGGATTTGAGGGGGGGTCCCCCCCTGAAATCAAGACGTAAAAGGGCTATTTCGGCCGGAACATCGTTCGGGCCGATTAGCTAGGATAGGGAAGAGTGTCATACTCTTCCCTATTATGTACTCTTGATAGAACTAATAGAAGGGCTAAAATGAAGAAATTTTTCCAAGAATTGGAACACAAAATGGGGGAGAACAAAAAATAGTCACAATTGAAATTTAAAAAATGAAAGCAATAAACAACTTGAACAAATTGGTATGTACATCGGTAATAATGACTAATGAGTCGGTACTATAGTTACAGCAATAGGTTACAGTAACAACTTTTTGTACTTGAATCGCAAAGGTGATTAATTCTTTTGTCTATTGTCTATCTTCAGGATATTTCTGGCTGCCTTCAGACAATGAAAAAATATAAATTTCCAGCAGATGTTTTTCCTGGAAATTTTTTCAAAAAAATTGCAGCATGGGTCGCATTCTCATTTCGGTGCTGCTTTTACGAAATTTTGAAACATAATAAATGTGAGCTAAACTTTGTGTATTGTTTCCATGGTTCTGTGGAGAGCCGCTTTTTCCGAGTTTTCAAAGTGCTAAGGGAATATATCTACCTAACCTGTCATGTCGGTCTGTCAAACTTAAGAAGTTTTGAGTAAAAAGTTTTAAACTTTTGAACTTTCAGCTATACAGTTTCACCAAAATCCGTGAAACTTTATTTCACAAAGCGCGTTTAAGGCCAATTTACACGATCGAACTTGCTCCGAACTTGCTCCGGACCGAACTTGCTCCGAACCTTGTCCGGAGCAAGTTCGGAGCGAATTATTGCATGCACACAATCGAACTTGCACCGAACATTGTCGCTCCGAACTTGCTCCGAACTTAGCTCAACAGCCAATTAAAATTTAGCTAGGATATAAGCAGCCAATCAGATTTCCTTTTTCAAAAACGTTACTGTTTCTTCAACTTTTTGAAATATTTTACCGCCAAAATGTTTTAAAAGCGACATTAGTCTGTTGGAGGGCGATTCGCAGTCCAAACGAAAACGCAGACGACGCTGCTGGGCGCAAGTTTGGCTTCTGCGTCGTCAAAAAAAGGGATGCTACAATAATTTGGTCCAAGAACTCCGCCACAAAACCAATTGAACTTTCTTGTTGTTGTTGATATAATAAAGTTAAACAGTTTTGTGTAAATCATGTGGAGCAATCGATTCATAGGTTCACAAATTCTGCTTAACGGGATTAGAGTAACTGAATTAACTTCATTCAGTTAAACTAATTTAGATAATACGAAATAGTGAACAGGCTCTTAGAAAAAAATACTATGAAACTAATTTTTAATTTAGTCAGTAACTTACCCGTATATTATTCCACAACTTGCTTCGCCAGAGCATCCTAAGCCCCTTGGCGTAACGCGCAAGTGCTTCTTGAAATAATTTTTGTTGCCCGGTTTCCATAGAATATCTAGCATTTTTTTAAAAATCAATTAATTCAATTTCAAATTTTAATAGGCCACACTTCTTTGTGGGTGCGTCTGTTACTGTTAGTATCCGTGGTTGCAGACTTAGCATCAGTAAAAAATCGTTTCAACAGCGCGTAAACAAACAAGTGGGCCCCAAAAGGGGCAAGGTTCCTTCCCCGGTGTCTACCTTTCAGGTTTAAATGAATTGCTTCTATTTTTACTGGCCTACTGTAAGCTAACATACACTGCGTCTTACTCTACTTCGTACCTAGCTTATTCTTATCTAATCTAACTAGGTACGCAACTACGTACAAAAAAATGCTGCAGGATGTTAAGTACCCCGCTGCATCAAGCCATTTGGCTCAAAAGTTACACTTTGATCTGAGCTGAGCAAATCAGCTCTAAGAAGCGATAAAGAGTGTTTTTCAATGGCTCTTATATATTGCCGGTGAAACATTACGGTGCCGATTTTGAAGAAATTGGTACATCACTACAGCACTGTACATCGATTATTGATTTTCTTGCATATACGCAGGCAAAAGTCAGCAGGCAGCTCCCAAGCTGACAATACACGCAAAACATACTGGCTATGCAGCCTGCTCAGCAGCGTTAAACGCTGTGAGCCATTAATTTCAAAACAATAGTTCCTTCTCTAGAAGGAACAAAAACAAACGCTGACTGAATAGAAACCATAGCAACGGAGACTAGTAGCGTGGGAAAATTTTTTCTAAGCAATTTGATTGGCTGCTGAACGGTAGGTCCGATGCAAGTTCGGAGCAAGTTTGGTGGAGCATCGAATCTTCGAGGCAGGTTCGGAGCATGTTCGGAGGTGGTCCGGAGTGCGTTTACACGATCGAACATGCTCCGAACTTGCTCCTGACTAGGTTCGGAGCAAGTTCGGTCCGGAGCAAGCTCGAGCAAGTTCGATCGTGTAACTTGGCCTTTAACTTGAACCCAGTCCAAGACAAACACGCAATTTATGAAATACATACTTTTACACACATATGGAATGTAGATTTTTTCGTTACAATGTTCTATTTAATTATAAAAGAACCTTTTAAACTGATTTTAAAGTTAAACACCTTTTGCTAATCCCGCCATGGTGTCTGAAGCCTGGTTCATATATACTTGTGTCTGAAAGAGTTTATTCGTAAGCCAGTAAAACATGACTATTGTAGATACAGTCACGATTTTTTGGAGAAATGTCTGAGGGCCTATTCCTTTACCGGATTAAACGGACTGGACTTATTTTAGTCCGCGGTTTTGGAATGACAAGTCGGACTAAACGGACTAAACGGTTTAAAATAAGTCTGCTGCTTAATTTTAGTCCGAACCCATTCCTAAACTACCACCGGATTAAACTTTTTAGTCCGATCCCGTTCCTAAACTACCACCGGATTAAACTCTCAGCTGGACTAAAATTAGTCCGATTAAAAAATTTCCGTTCCTAAACCTGATTTAAATAAGTCTGTTTAGTCCACTCGCTGCATTTTACACGGAGTTTTAGTCCGCGATTTGTTACGCGGATTAAACGGACTTAACTTCCCGGTGCCCCCAATTATTCTCTTGCTACTTATCACTACCTTAACCAATTTGGACGATCTATATATCAAATTATAGCTGAATAATTGGGCTATTTTATAGTGTATTTTAAATATCTGGTATAAAAAATGTATTCCAAAAAATCTTCGTCAAAATTGCTTTTTTTGGTCGATTTCCAACAAATTCTTGTCAAAAATTAAATAGCAGATTTTTGATATGTTAAAAAAATAATATTGTTTTATATGATATGATATGTTTGATATTTTAATCAAAAATAATCCAAAAAAATTACTTTTACGTGGCTTAAGTTATTCAAGTCGGATTCGAACATCCAACGTATCTGGCCGAAGGCGAACGCTCTGAACACTCGGCTACGCTGGCCTGAAGCATTACGTGCTAAATAGTCTTTATATACAATGGAGATTAAACAATTAATAGATTGTCATTTGCAGCTAGTTTTTTTATATTATGTGCAGCTGCAAATACATTTTTATATTGCGAAAACGCTGTTTTCAAACAGCGAGTTAATTGTCAACTTCAACTGCTCAGCCAATCAGAGTACAGTTTGTAGGCGGAGACAAAACTGATTGGCTGGTGCGAAAAAACATTATAGTGGCACCAGAATACAAATTTATCAGTGTCGGGAAGTTTAAGTTTAGGAATGACACCGGACTAAATTAAGTCCGACTAAATTTAGTCCGATTATAAATTTGGGCCATTCCTAAACTACCGGACTAAACGGTTTAGCGCGAAAAATGAAGTCCAGCTTGATCGGACTAAACGGACTTGAAAATCAGCGCGCTAGCTGTTAAGTCCGTTTAATCCGGAGGTTTTGGAATGGCTTTTTTCAGTATAATTTTTAAACCGTTTAGTCCGATTATAATTAACCCTTTAATCCGGTAAAGGAATAGGCCCTGAGTCATCTAAATTTTAAAAAGGTCATGTGCTGTGCTGTGCTATTAATCAAATAAATTTAGATCTAATTTACTTTTAAATTTAGTCTAATTTACTTTAGCAGCTGATTTAATTTTCTGTGACGGTGACATTAGGCCTGATTCCTTTTAGGTATATAATAGACAGCAGAAATGAGCAATAAGATCAAAGAACTGGTATATATTTAGGATTGAGGTACAGGATCTCAACTAATCTACATATCAGTTTGTTGAAAAAGCGTATTTTGACTTTTTTGTGCCATATTTTTGTACATATTTTGTACATATTGTTGCCATAATAGTAGTTATTCTGTGTTGTGACATAAGGCCTTTGCCTACTTGGATTTTGGCCTTGCACAACATAGGTAATTAGGTAATTCTAACTTTGATTCTTTTTAGAAAAACAATTTTAAAGTTAATAGTGTGATACTTTATGTTTTATATAGTCCAAAAATGATTTATTGTTCAAATGTCGCTGTATCAAAATTGAAATTCGGACTCAGTTTATTTGGAATTTTGGGCCAGATGAAAAAAAAGCAGACCTAAAAATTTCAGACAATTTAGCTGCTCAGAAATTGTCTAAAATTTGTAAGCTTGGGCTTGAAAAAGTTAGCCCGTCACTCAAACTTTTTTCAAGTTTAAAGTCCCAGTTGGTTCTTCGAAAATAAATAACGTTACTTGATTGGTTCAAAGCAAAGCCAGAACTTTGAGAAAATGCCAAAACTTCAAACAGAGCTATCCTATTAGGTTTTAAACTTTTTTCTTGAAAAACCAATGTTTTTATCTTATATGGTGACTATGTTTGATAATTTTTTATGCCGCTTTTGTGGTGTTATCCTAAATTGGATTTGATTGACTAGATTTAAATTTGCATATGTGATTAATAACACAGCGCATGAATACAATAGTAAACTAAAATAGTGAAATATAACATGTCGTGTACTTAGATTATCTAAGCAAGACTGAGAGCCCATTTCGTACTGTAATAAACGGACTGGATTTAACATGCACGCTTAGCATCAGCTTGTAATAGTTAAGTCCGAACAGTTTGACTGAAAAGGAGCTCTGTAAAGGTTAAACCCGCTTAATCCGGAGGTTCAGAAATGGCGTTTTAAAGCATGATTTTTGAACCGCTCAGTCGGACTAAACTTAACTACTCCGTAAAGCAATGAGCCCCATGAGAAACTCTTTTAATCTAGCGAACTATTGTGCTCAAAGCCAACATTAGCTGACTCCCACTACCAACTTTGCCTGTGCTGTAGTCTAAAGACTCTGATTTTATTTTCTCCCTCAATCAGACTACGTTTTCGGGTCCATTAGCCGCTTTCTGTTCCAATTCAGCGCCAGTTAATAATCGCAGGGAAACCCTGGGGACGGGCCTAACCCAACTCTCGCCCTTTTAACAATCCGAACTTTATCGAGTGCCACTTCAAAACACGGCTCATTTAAAATTTTTTCGGTTTAGGGTTTCCGGCGAACCTTTTATGCTGAGATATATCATGCTTGGGTTGAGTGTTTTCGATGTAGTCATGCTGATTTAGTGTCTACATAAATTATTGAGCCCATAGCCTCGTTGTAACAATGAAATGTAAATGAATTTCCTAAAGGATGGCTAACTATGTACATAATACAAACATATGTACATAATTATCAGTGTGTCTTATGCTCAGTAACAGTAAGCCCATCCTTGTCCTTGTCTTATGTGTGAGCAACTTTGGAACCAATTCTCGTAATATTTTGCATTTACTATAAGCTAAAGTCCAGTTTGTACGCCGATTCTACACGGTTGTTCTTGCAGACAGTCCTCTTTATCCTTGTGTCCTTAAGGACACATATACTGTCCATATCCATAAACCAGTAACTGGGAACGTTCACCAGCTAGTTGAGTTTTCACAGCAGTTGGTTAATAAACTTTAAGACAAATTGACTTTACGGACCGATTCGAACGAACCAATGACAACTTGTCAAATTTACGTCAAAAATTTATGTCTACAGTAAAATCTGGCTAGCTCAGGAAACTCGGACCAGCTTGTGAGCGGGGTTCTTTTGATTTTCACTTTTCCTAATGCATAAGGTCCATTTTTCAAACGCTTTTGCTGACAGCTTTTGGCAAAGGTTACTGAGACCCGTCGTGATTTTCGTGTACGATATATTTATACTGTACTTTACTGTGTGGTCCAGATTCTAAGATTATCTTATATGTTCATAATGGCTATTAAAGTACATTGCTTATAAGTACATAAGTAACTAGGAAATCCTTACCATTAACAGTTCCTACTTATGTTTTACGGAGTTGTTAACTCATGTTTTTGTCAATGAAGCTGCCGTAAAAATTACCGGTCCTAATTTTTTATCCACAAGATGTATGTCTGTACTTTCGACAAAGTTTTTTTGGCATATTTTTTGTCGCACCCAGACTGAATTTTTAATAATTGCTCTCCAATTTTGCATGCTGTCAGAGCATTTTTGATGGATGTGAAATTCCTGTTTTGTCGACAGTTTCTTCTACTAACTTTATTTGTGTTGGCATTGCCACAAAATTGTCTTCTAATAAATTTATATGTTTACTACTTCATTATGAACTAAGTATATAATGTATATATATGTTTAACTTCAAGGCATAAATGTTATTTTTGTTTAATAATTGTGTTTTAGAATTCATGAATAATACATACCACTTAGATGACGACATTTTGAGTAATGGTTGTTTGTAGCAAATTAAGGAGTTAAATTTAATATTTTTTTAATAAAAGCTATTGCAGAAATTGCTTTTTGTTTACTAAAGCTGGTTTTTTAAAAATTGGCTTTTGCGGCATACTGTTTTGACTGATTTTTTCGACACGTTATGTAAAATTGGTAATTTTTAGCATAACGGGCCAAATACATAAAATTTAGTTTAATTCTCACTTTTTATTTTTCATTTCTTTCGTGTGAATCAGGCTTAACATTTCAGTCACACTTTTTTCAGGTAAATCTCCAATTTAGTTTACATCTCACTTCTTATTTCTTGTTTCTTTCGTGTGAACCAAGCTTAACATTTAAGTCACACTTTTTTCAGGCAAAACTTCCAATCAATCATAAATCTTTACGATAATATCTGACAAAAAACACCTCTGTTCAACAGCTGATTGTCAATTTGGCCTTGTTTTGAAATATATTTCATTCCGTGCATTTTTTGACTCTCTTACAATTTTCCCGCCGCCTGTTATATGCATCTACTTTCACCAACGAGCGCTATCGACCCAACATCCTCGCTTTATATGAGGTAAGCACACTATATGCTTATTTGTTGCAATTGTCTTTTTTGGAAGGCGGTATGAGAAGTGTTATGTGATAACTTGAAGCCTTAATATGCGAATAACGGTTTGATTTTGCTGTGAGTAGACCACACACAGAGCGAAGTCAAAGACTCGATAAAAATTTGGTTTGCCAGTAATAACTCATATAATATCTTCTGAAAAATCAAATATAATTTGCCATGCAAATACTTATTTATTTGTATTATAAGCAATCATGAGATTATATTCTGATTAATCTCTTTTCGTGGACAATTATGGTTATTTACTACTGCATTAATTTCTTACAAATGATATTCACAATCAAGTGGATTTAATTACTTATTAACTTAATAAAATTGGAACTTTATAAAATCTTGCTGCTTAATGAATATGGATATAATGGATACAATCTGATGCCAAAGTTTAGGTAAATAATGGAAAGTCGTGTGCTTAAATTTAGATTAGTTAGTATTAAGCATATATACCTTTCAAGTAATGTAATGTATATATATGATAAGCGTGCTTATGTGTAAATAGATAGAAGTAGAATATAATTCATAATTGCAGCCCTAATGGTAGGGATTCACAAAAGATGTTTACCTTTCGATTCGGTCTAAAATGTTCTTAAAAAATGAATAATTCAGTGTGTTTTTCATACGATCAAGTTTTCGACAAAAAGACACCTTTTGTTTATGTAAACACCTTTTGAGAATCCCGCCTAATATATACGTTCAGGCGAAAAAATTGTAAAAAAATCATGCTACACAATGCAAAAATGTATCGTGATTTTTTCGCATTTTTAAGGCTGAACGGACGGTTTACTTGTGCCCATAGCCCAAGTCAGGCGTTTTTTGAATTCGCTGCAGATTGAATTCAAGGAAAGAGAGCGGGCCCGGACGGAGGCCTGCCTCACCCATGTTTACCTATCTTTTTCTCTGTTTTTTTTTTGTGATTGTTGTAGCACAAATCTTATCACACAGCACGGTTTGATAAGAAGGAGTGGTGGGAGTATTGGGTGTGTATATGTATATAATATATATAATATATATATATATATATATATATATATATATATATATATATATATATATATATATATATATATATATATATATATATATATATATATATATATATATATATATATATATATATATATATATATATATAAAAAAAATATATATATATGGACATGTCCCACAGATATTTAAGCTTTAAGTATGTACTTATGTAATTGTAATTGTTGTTTGAGGCGGCCGTTGTTTGTTATCTTAATATGTAAATTAACAACATTTGAGTTAAACATTTAAATAAGGTGTTTATTTTTTACTTGAATGAACAATGAATGAATGAAAAAATAATGCCCTGGTAAAAAAATCAGCTATGTATTCATAAAAGCAACTTATGCTTAGAAAAAAATCTAAAAAACTACCTTATTAATTTTTGATCTACTCTGCCAAAGCCAATATTTATCAGACTGATCCATTATCATCAATACTTTTGGTTAGATAAAACGAAACTTTTCCATTGCATTGGTGTAAATCGGGCCTAGGTAATCAGTTCTAACGGGTCGTGTACCGTGTCAGGTTACCTCCTATTAAATTTTCATTATTTTAAGTGAGCTGGTGGTAGGTTTTCCTCAATATATAGATGGTGTGTCTTTCCCGTACTGCACATGTTTTTCACGGGTGTTCATGTTAATGAGAATTCAGAAGTTCAGATATCGCATGAGAAACTTGAAGAAGTGAATTCATATTACGCTTTAAGTTGTGTGTTCTTTACGTGACTATCGGCTTTTTTGGTTTTAAGCACGGTTCATACTTGTCCTTAACACTTTCAGTCATATATTGCCTCTGAACAACTATGTATCTCATACTACTGAAACCTGACGGGTTTATGTTTCACCGAATCAGTTACTTCACGAGGATGCATTAGGTATCTGAGTGAAGCGAGCCGGTGGCCAAGTGGTTAGGCGTGACAGTCCTGCCACAAACTTATCGTTGGGAAGCAGCTCAATCTGTGGCGGCGGATCAAAACCCAGCCAACATTGGTTTTTGTGCAATTTGAAAAAATTCATGAGGGACAGGGTTAAGGACACAAGGACAGGGACAAATGACAAAACAGTTTGTGAAAGACAGTAGCTGTATTTGCTCCAAAATATGTTGATGCAATTTCCAAGAGTCCCGTAATTTCATGACAATCAAGGCAGGCTAGTCTTGTTTTGGCCCAAGGCACAAAATGTCATCAGATCGGGCAAAAGTGGAAAAAACTCAGCTGCTAAAAGTCTGACAAGCCAAGCAAAGAGGCGCTCGGTCTTTTACTCTGGTGTATTAATGTGGCTCAGTCACGAATAGAAATTACTTGCGTATCAGTTTTTGTCCACCAAAGTTTCATTATAACTTTTGATTCCGTGAAGTGAGGTTCGCACTTCTCTGTGTCTCTGAGAAATTGTCTATAAGGGCCTTTTCCAAAAAACTAGATTTAGTCGATTTTTGACTAAAGTCTGACTAGAAATTGCTGAACCCTGAGACAACACAGGTGGCGTGATTTTTGTGACTACTTGCTGTGTACTTTTAATTTGTTCTTTTCGTAATAAAATCGCGTGTTTCTTTTTGTCTCAGGAGTCAGGAACAAGCAGTTTTTGGTCAGGCTTTGGAAGTTATATTGAGTTATATCCAAATTTATGAAGCAGTTGACTTATTTTAACTCGTTTAGTCCCTTTACTCCGATATTTCTTCTCAAATTCAGATTAACATACATAATTCCAGTCGAAGTAGTTTAAAGTCCGACAAAAAATAGTTGCGCCACTTAATTATTCTAGTGGCATGACTTCTGCGACTACTTGCTGTACTTTTAATATATAGTCAAAATCTATTCTTTTCGTAACGAAATCACATGTATCGTTTTCTCAAGTGGTGCAACTATTTTTTGTCAGACTTTAGTAAAAAATAAGCTTGAACACAAAAACTACCCAGAGATGAATCCAGGTATTACTTTTTTATACATTTTATGCAAGAAAAACTTTTAAACTAATAAGGACTCTAATGGGACTTTTTTGACGACAATATTTAGGTTAAAGGGACATGTCAGCAGAATATAATGAGATGTCAGCGTGTGTGAATTATTCATTAGTAAAGCGAAGCTCTAGACAGGATTTATATTTTCTACTGCACCTCGCAATTATATAAATGAAGCAAACTTTAAAAAACCGAACTGTTTTTTCCTAAACTGTGTGCTTTTCAGCGGATTTGATCTAACCGGTTGACCTAAACCAGATTAAACGGATTAGATTAGAATTCGGTTTGCCAGAACTCATGACATTGTCTAGGAATGATACTGTACGAATACTAAGTCTAACAAACATCCAATGTAACATCCAACTGTTTGAGATAAATTAAGAAGTTTAGTTACGTTACATATTAAGAAAGCGTATTTAAGGTGGTAGTTACGTTTTCGACAGGTTTTATAACTTGCTATAGCTTTTGATTGACTCAATAATTTTAGTAGCTGCCTTTTTTATGTTAAAGAACTTGACTAAAACTACATTTATGAACATTATTTAGCTTAAATCTGTAACAAGCTTGCCAACAGATACTGTTAAAGTAGTAGAATTTCGTGAATTTTCGCATTTTTCATGTTTTGCTTGTAAAATTGACAGTTTAATCTAATTTTAAACTAATTTTAATCTTTGCATCAACATAGACAATAACAGGGTGAATTTTAATGCTAAGTTTGGCGCATTTATACGATGCAGAAAAGAAGTTACGGACCTTCAAATTTGATTTTTTTCCAATTTTGGAAAGTATACAAAATTTTGCATCTAATTATTTCACGCAATACGCTGAATTGAAACAAATAAAAAAAAATGACACATCAGAAATTGTCTAAAAACATGCAGAATAACGGATGAAATAATTGCAACATCGAGACTTGAAATTTAGTCCACGGAAGTACATTTTCACAAAATTCTACGAGGGCATTTGATGTAAAGCAAAATTTAAGCTAAAAATTTTTTGAAATTTTAGCATAAGGTAGACACATATGTGTGCCAATTTATCCCAAATTTTGAACAAAATCCTTTTAATAGTTGTCAAGTGTTGCGGACTTTTGTGTAATGTACTATAGTTAAAAAAGAAATGGTACATAAATGTGACGTAATCTCGAAATGCGAAACGCGGAAGGATAGTTTCGGCATCTAAATTGAAGGTTTTTGACACGCCCGTCTGTAATTTTTTTCTTTTTTCAATAAGCGGCCGTTTTGACTAGCTACTAATTTGGTTTAGTTAAACATGAAATTTACAAAAAATTGTCGTAACTGTCTGGAAAATATTTTATGTGAAAATTAGAAAGGATTGTTTCAAGCTATTTTGGCAAGCATTTATCTCATAATAGTTTATAGTTTTCGAAATTAATATGCGTACTATTAATATTCATTTAAAATTACTTGTAAGTTGTCACGTTTTACTCCTGCAAAACTGTCGAAAACGTTACTACCACCTTAATCCGTGTAATCCACATATATTGCAAATTAGCCCTTTGTTTAATTTCGAACTACATATTAATGTTGTCGCGGGTATTTTGAGAAACTTTTATCATACATACAATTTCGGTTTGTACATTGGTAGATACCTTTTCTTATCATTAAAAGTCCTGCATAAGTCTTCCATTGAGCTTAAAAGATTTTGTTTGTAACAATTTGAAGTGAATTTTATCATACATACAATTTCGGTTTGTACATTGGCAGATACCTTTTCTTATCATTAAAAGTCCTGCATAAGTCTTCCATTGAGCTTAAAAGATTTTGTTTGTAACAATTTGAAGTGAAACACCATTAATTATTATTTTTATTGAACGTTTATAGTTTCCAAACGGCTTTGGTTGTTTCTTATTAGTCCAAAGTCTTATTAAAATTGGATTTAAAGCATTAGACTTAAATAAGTACACGATGCTTAGATATCAAAATTTGGTCCATGTAATAATTTAAGTTTGTATAAGATTATGAGTTTATTATTTTAATTTACCGCATGTTATTAACCAAAATAATTGAAAATTTATCCTTTAAACTCTATGTTATGTAATACACTACTTCTGGTTCTAAAGTTATGTGTGTTTGCATAAAATGCATTTAGCTACAAATATAAACAGACATACACAGAACATATAAATATATACAATTTATAAATAGGATTAAATTTTGGTGCATTCTGGTAACAGGGCAAACCTGAATTTTTGAAGCTGACAATATTATTGTACATACGTTATATTTTTCCAATTCTTCTATAGAGTTTTGGTTAGATGTAGTTCGTTCTTACTACACTACATCGGAAGAAATAAGTAACACAACTATTTTTTCCGGAAATGGTACCTTGTTCTGAAAATATAAAGCTGATTTCACCTTTGTAATATTCTTAATTCTGTCGTGGGAATTTTTATTATCTCTAATATACTACTTTTCTTGTCATTTAGTAAGTACCATTTCGTATTTTTCAATTTTTTGTGATAAAAATCTTACTAGGTACATACATATGTACCTAGTAGCAACGTAAGGTTTTTATCTATATATACACAAGGTACCAGTACATAGATATTTTTAATGCCTCATTTTCAAGTTTTATAAGACAGAACAAACTTTTGTCGCCACTTTTTGAGCTGTCTGAAGTATATATTGGTGCAGTATTTTTTCCTATTGTAGGAAGAACCTGCTTTGAAACAATATTGTCAAGTTTTTCGAATTTTTAAAGATATGTACTTGTGACTTGTGCATTAGTTTAATGAGGGTTTATGGACTGTTTTAACGCTTTTCCGTTTGTGAGGAATTTGTTTGATCACTAAACTAAAAAGGCTGACCAAAAAGTGCTGAACTCTGAGACAAAACAGGAGGTGTTCTTGTGACTACTCGTTATATATGTACTCTTTGTAATGAAGAAAGCATAAAAAGACATGACACGCCCTGTTTTAGTCGCCCCAGACTCTTTCTGCTTGCAATTTGTTCTTTTCGTAATGAAATTGCGTGTTTCATTTGTCTCAGGGTCCAGTATTTTTTGGTCTGACTTTAGTTTGATTCTCTACAGTATAAACAGCAATTTGTCGTAAAATGTTTTCAGTTGTTCCCACGACAAAAGTGTGAAAGCTTTCTAGTTTTATCATTTTTTGTCCAGAAATCAATAGTAATTTTTTGTTTATTAATTTATATTTCTGACCAAAAATCATGTATCGGACTACACGAGTTAAAAAAAGTCAGCTGCTTAATTTTAATGATAACACTTTTTTAAACCTTTACCATACTAAAAAAACTAATAATAACAGTAGCTTTGTCCTCAAGTTTAGCAATGACATTTTAAAAAGTATTTTTGAACTTTTTAGTCGATCTAAGAATAGCTCGTGTAGTCCAGTATACAAACAGACTCATGCTATAACCAACATAGGTATGTATAAAATGTATATATATTTTCAAACATGAACCTACATGAAACCTTATATGATTATTTTTCATGGAAATGCATGAAAAATTGAGTTCTAGCATCGAAATGATTAATTCTAGATGCCTCTATAATTCATCTTATCATTGTCTATTATACATTTTGCAGTATTATTATGTAGCCGTGTGTTTTTATTCGCTATCTAATATTTTACGAACACCTACAGATAAAAATAATGCTTATTCTTTTATCTATCTAACTGGCCTGTGCTAAAAATGCATGCTCGCAAAATTATGAGAAAGTAAGTTTTGCTAATGTATTGGTGCACAAATGTATGATTAGTATTAAAGAACATGGTTGAGTGTGCAAGATGAGAAATTGTGGCTCTGTTATCAAGAGTACATATACTCTCGTTTATAAGTACAAGTAAGTATATTTTGTTTTGAGCGATATTTATATAATATATATATGTACTTATGTACTGTCTTTGACGGTAACCCCGTATATATTACCTGTAATTACTGTTTGGACGAAATTTAAACCTAAACTTTTGTAAATACAGTCCTGGTAATGTGTGGTAATACCGACATATTTTACGCATACTTTTACATATACTTATCAATGCATCGTTGCTGTATCCGTAAACGATAATCCTGTGTAGAGTTATCTGTAGTCTTTGAACTGATAAGAAGCCGTGTCATATTTTTACTACAATTTTGACCTGTTTTGTCCAGATTCTGTAGCATGTGATTTGCATGCTGTTTTTAGCACTGTTTTCAATATACCATATAATGCCTTGCTTAGTTGTACGTGTAATCACTTCCTGACACGGAAACGGACGAACGAATTAGGGTCGATTCAAACTTACAGCCGTAGGTATGTTCGTTTGACGACAAAATGACTAAATAATGACGTCACAGGCGCTGGCTGATCCACTGCACTAGGCTGCTGGTGACGTCATTCTGCCAGCCGAGCGGACATACGGCTGTAAGTACATATGAATCGAGCTTTAAGGTACAGACAGATAAACCAAAGGATGACCAAAAATTGCTGAACCCTGCAAGAAACCAACTGACGTTAATTGAAATTCGTTTTTTTCGTAACGAAATCACGTGTTTTCTACTGTCACAGGGTCCAGCAATTTTTGGTCACACTCCAGGCTGCCGCTATGTGACACAATAGTTGGTATTCACGAAGGTAGTCTTGCTAAGACTAGGTCTAAGCGTTAAACTAAGTCTGGAAGTAGTCTTGGGGTAGTCTTAAAGAAAAACGTGTCTTGCTTATGTTTAGCATGTAGAATGATTACGAATTCGTGATATGTGTTTACTGCTAGCCCGTGAGTATTTCTGGTTAGCCTGTAATGTCCCCAGTTGATGATTAGTTTAATTATGCTGTGGACAGATGAGACCCAGCGGCAGTTTTTGGCAGATTTTCTCAAGAGCTTGGATTTCTTTCTCACTGGTTGATTAATTTGATCATGCTATATCAGAGTATATTATTACAAAAAAACTCTCTCTATCGACTATCTTATACTGTATTCAGTACGCATAAGCGAAGTGTTGATATAGATTATAGACACAGTAAATGTAGTTTACTGTTCATTTGTTTTTAAGGATGATTAATGATTATTATGAAGGGTAGTTTTATGGTGATGTTTTTATCTTTAATTAAGCTTTTCACTATTTATCAATCTATTTTAATTTTTAAACTCAGAGTGTATGTTTACTAGTACAAATACATGACGCAATATCAATAGTACATTAATTGTGAAGATAAAGAATAAGACGTACTATTACGCACTCTTCCTATCGGCGGAGTCTCGGTATAGCACGAGTGCCGTTATAGCACGAATGGGGTCAGGGTTCTGTTGTAGTACGAAGACCCATTATAGCACGACCGAGTCTAGTTATAGCACAGCCGAGTCTCATTATAGCACGACCTAGTCTCGTTATAGCACATTGGAGTTTCGTTATAGCACAACTACAAACTATTAACTTAGATCTACCTACTTAGAACTTACACGCTAAATTCATAAGTTAAACACGCATGTCTTTTGAATAAGTTTTGTATTAACCATTTAAAAATTGAAATTGAATGAAAAAATTATATATATATATATATATATATAATTTATAATTATATATTTATATATATATATAACGAAACTTAAATTCCTTTACAGTTCCAGTTTCCAGTTTTTACTTTTCCATAAACTTACATACATACTTATAGACAGAGCCACTATTACGTAGCTACAGATTTTGTAACAAATTATACAGATCTAATAGTATAAATCTAAAGTTAGATAGACGTTTAGACCATAATTCTTAGCTCTATTAGCTGTTTTTTAAACCACCTAAAATATTTATTTCTGATATTTCCTACTCTGTTTATGCTGAATTGTATCAACGAGCTATAAAGCCTTAACCCGTGTTATTTATTTAACGTTTAGCTTACACCACTAGGCTAGGTTTTTCTGATTTTAGTTCCATATATTTGAACAGACAGAATTTTTAATTGGGCAGTGCCATTGTATCAAATAACAGATCTTTTCTGGTTCGTGAGAATTAGCAGTTTTTTCATAAAAGTTACAAAACTTTTCAATTCATATACGTTTCTTTGTAGTCTTAATTTATTATTTTTTTACTTTTTATTTGAATTAAATTTCATTAATTTAATTAATCAATTTCATCATGTGTTCGACAGATTATCAAAAAATTCAAAAAAGTAACATTTCAACTTTTAAAAAAAGTCAAATTTGTATGTGAATGTAGGCTTATTTTCAAATAAACTCTAAAAAACAAACAGTCTTTGAAATAAACTGTATTTTTATAGTGTCTTGGTAAATTAAACTTTGAGCCACAAAACGAGCACTGTTGTCGCCTTTTTTTGAACTTTTTCCGCGCATTTAAAATGAAAAAGACTCATTTAACTTCCGCTAAATTGGACTGGGTTTAGTTCAAGCAAAACTGTCACAGATTTTGTCGCTCAAACCACCCATTGAGCCCATTTATGAAATTCGCAGTTTTAAATTTTTGAAGTATTTTTTGAGTTTTCAAGTTATTTAATGTTTGATAAGACGTTAAGAGTACACAATAGGGAGCAGACAAAGCCTGGGCCCATTTTTTCGAAAAAAAAGTTCTCCGTTTAAGTTCTCCGTCTCAGTTTAGAAGTTCTCCGTTTAAAACACGGCGAACATTTAAACGGAAGCCTTGAACGGTGAACATTTAAACAGAGAACTTACACGCAGGTTTTCTAAAAACAGGGAACTTAAACGAAGACCATTTTTTTCGAAAAATTGGGCCTAAGGCTATTGGTCTTATGCTGGTCCCTATTGCTCTGTCCTTAAGCAACTCAAAAAAAATTACTTGGCCAAATGAGCCAACTTTTTGCCTGAAGAATGACAAGGTCAAGTGCAGTTTGTATACAAAAAAGTAGACTACAGGATTTGATGAATGCTTCACACCAGCTGACCGAAAATTGTCCTTGTTTACATCCCTTTGACCAGAAGGACAGGCATGAACCGGGCTTAAGGACAATATTAGTATTCTTGATAAAAATGAGAACATGGTTCCGAAAATGTTGACACGTTACATATTTATATAATCTTGATGACAAAAAGTCAAGTTTTACGTGATTACGCAAACTGATGAAGTTGAAGTCGAAAACGTAAGGACTAATTCATAGCAAGGAAAGTTTTGGCCCGGTTCACACTTTTCCTTTTAATAAGACGAGGACAAGGACAAGGCCAAAATTGGTGTGACGAATAAACAATCTTGTTTTCTGGAAGCCTAATCTCTTTAATAACTCCTAAGCCTAGAAAACCCGAGTACTTCAATGCTTAGCTTGTCTCATTATTCCATATTACTTCGGCACTAATTAGTGCTTTTCTGACCTACCTGTCACTTTTTGCTCTAGTCAATAGATTTCCGTTTTTACCTCAGCCTTAATTTATTCAAAGCCTGCCTAATGCCCTTTTGTGCCTGTTCCGTTGAGTTTTTAGTATGATTTGGGTTAATTGGTGCTGCAAGGGTTGCGCTCCGATTCAAAAAGTTTTTTGTTTTTTTATGTTTTTTTGTAAAGTTAGGCTATCGTTTTTTAAGCTTCTCAGTGTCATGTGGCAAGTTGTCTTAAATAAAAATGAAAAAATACTGACAATTGACTGTTTAGCATACCGAATTCAATTTTAATTCGACGGTCAAGTAAAAGCAAAAAATATTTCGGTAAAAAAACTCGTTTAGCGAGAAATTGTCCTTTTCCATGCTGTACCAGTGAAAACTACCCTGAAAAAAAGATCTGCATTTTACTAAACTGAAAACTTTTTTGGTCAGGCTTGAAAAGTTTTTCGCATGCTTTGAAGAAAATAAAGACAAAATGGCAATAGTTGACAAGATAAATAGGTTGTTTTTAGAAAAATGGATAAATTGCCATTTTCTTAAAAAATTCCCAAGTTGCTTTTTGGCTTTCAGCGTGAATGAGCTGTCTTTTTTATGTTTTTGACCTTTTTTTGGAAAATGTGACAGTAATATTTCATGGTTAAATTGTGCAGATATTTTTTGCTTCCGCATTCTTCTATTTGTGCTGTCCCCCAACCTTTTCAACTTGTGATATTCTGAGGTAGCTGATTTTTTAAGCGGATAAATAAATAGGTGCTAATCACAAAGAGTATATAATCAAAGGACTGTGACATCTTATGAGACTGCAAAAATTAACAGAGTGTCTTCCAATGTTCTACATTACGCACCCGAAGACTCGCATAAGGTCGATAGTCGATTCATACTTACAACCGTTCAGCCGGCAAAGTTACGAAATAATCACGCCACAATGAGGAATTCCTGTGATAACAATAATGCTAACGTTGTGAATTTTTGCCTCAGACAAGTAAATAAAATACTGTTGAGTGTTGGTGTTATATTACGCTGCCAAAAAAGCTTAAAAGCTTTCAAAACAGATTTATTTTTTCTCACAGAAATGTTTGAATGAAATATACACATTTTTAGCTTATGATTGTATTTTTTTATTACATAATCTTTGTACAGTGCAGACTAAGCGCAGATAATGACATATTTAGCGTTTAGCAAGTTTCTAGCTAATTACTTCACGAAATGGTCAAGTGTTTTAACGACTCAATTGTGAATGCAAATACTGAACCAGCTTGCAGAAACTTTAAATGCAGCATTCAGAAGAAACTTTTTTGCCAAAAAGCATTACCGTAAATTCTGTAATTTGTGTTACAATTCAATTTCTATTTGTAGGAGACTTTTATCTCACCAAATCGGCTACAAAATAGGTGCATAATGTACATTAGGTATACATTTTAAAAACTACCCAATAAAGAGACCGTCAAAGCTTTTTCGATGACAGGTTTTCACGGAACGGCAAGTGGAAACTTGAATAGCATAAAAACAGGATTAGAAACTGCATTTAGCTACACAATGTAGCAAGCTACCTTTCGCTGCTTTTTTTGGTCACAAATGGTTGCATATATGGTGCCATTATAAAAGGTGTTGTCTGAATATTGGTTTGTGAAAACATTATTCACGTTGAGAACTTACTAAATTTGAAATATCAAGTAAATACCATACTTTTGACGTTTTATTTTTTAATCATCTACTTAGGAAATTTAATTAAACCTATCTTTGTATTGGCTCTTTTAGATTGACCAGTTTTTATAACGTAATCATTACGTCTTTAAAATCTGAAATGGAAACTGTGGGTCTCAATCGAAATTGCGTTTAACGAATTTAGATTAAATTATATTTGTTTAATAACACAGCACATTAAAATACCTCGTTCAAACTAAAATTCCCGTTAATCTGGTTAATAATTAGCCCCATTTAATAATGAATTAAACAATAAAAAGCAAATAAACAATTTATTACTTGATTAATTATCGCTGCATCAAATGAACGTGTATGTATTTTGTATTTTGTGACAATAATTTTAATAAAGTCAAAAACAAACTGCTAAATGTCTGCTTGCTTGATATTCTACAGTTATTCTACAGCAGTGTCATTAATCAAACAAATTTAATCTAATTAGCTAAATTCAATTTTGGATCGAGCCCTATGTGAGATTCTATCGAATTGTTTCACAAACATATTCTTCCTTATTTTGTGACTGATCCTATTTGTATGGAATGTTCAATACCATAATGAAGAGTTCATCCATGAAAAGACCCCGACCCGCTTCTGTATCCTTCGATATGTGGAGGTAAGCTATTTATACGATTACTGTATCTACACATTCGTTGATTAATTAACAAATTAATTAATCCGTTAATTAAGTTATTGATTTGCTGTAATACCAACTTGTGTAGTGTAAAGTTAATCTACAGTACGCTATGTTTCACTAAGCAGTAAGCACTATATGTTTATAGTGTTTTTACTTGTGCACTTGTATGCATTTCTATTTTCTATGATGAAGCAACTTGCATTATTTTTACCGAAACTAACATACAAGATACAACCCTCACCCCTTTCTTTACCTATGGTTATTTATTATGTACCACAACTACATACTGTACGTACAACGCCCACCATTTTATGTACCTAACTATCATTAGGTATGTTATTACGAAGAGTACAT
>JASANF010005494.1:0-29451 GCA_030248245.1 Trissonchulus sp. WLG1_4
TATATAATCACAACTACAACGGAAGCCTATCATTAACACTTACGAAAGTGAGAATTTACAAAAAAAAACTAACGTCTTACTGAATTCCAACCAACAGCTAAAACTTTCCACAAAATATTTACAAAAACACAATCACGATCACACAAAACCACAAAAATAGCTAAAAAGAAGCCTGTAATTAACACTCAAGGCTATACAATCTTTCAAAATTTAAGCGGTTTCAGACAAAATAATTATAAAATGTGCTGAAAAAAGCCTCTATTGACACATATTACCGAAAAAATTAACCATAAACGATCATTGGCCTTAGAAAATTCCAAGCGGCAGCTAAAACTTTTCAAAAAATACTTACAAATACACACTCATGATCAGATAACACCACAAAATTTGATAAGGTGAGTCTATGATTAACACACAATGGCTATAAATATACCAAAATTAAGTATTGTCAGACTAACTAATCATAAAGTTTGTGAAAATACGCCTATAATTGACACCTATTACTGTAAAAAATAACCTAAAACGATCAATGATCTTACTAAACTCCAAGCAACAACTAAACTTTTCAAAAAATACTTACAAATACAGACTCACGATCCGTGAAACCACAAAAATTGCCAAAGTGAGTCTATGATTAACACACAACGGCTATACAATCTACCAAAAATTAAGCGTTTTCAGACAAAACAATAATAAAATTTGGTAAAATAAGCCTAAAATTGACACATATTACTTCAAAGTTAAGCATAAACGGTCATTGGACTTAATAAATTGTAAGCAACAGCTAAAACTTTTCAAAATACTTACAAAGACACACTCATGATCAGATAACACCACAAAAATTGCTAAAAGGGAGTCTATGATTAATACACAACGGTTATAAAATCTACCAAAACTAAGCATTGTCAGACTAAATAACCGTAAATTTGCTAAAATAAGCCTATACTTGACACATATTACTGTGAAAATTAAGTCAAAACGGTCAGTGGCCTTAGTAAATTGTAAGCAACAGCTAAAACTTTTCAAAAAATACTTACAAATACACACTCATGATCAGATTACACCACAAAAATGTTAAAGTGAGCCTATGATTAACACACAACGGCTATAAAATGTACCAAACTTAAGCATTGTCAGACTAAATAACCATAAAATTTGCTAAAATACGCCTATAATTGACACCTATTACTGTAAAAGTTTACCCAAAACGATCAATTGTCTTACTAAACTCCAAGCAACAACTAAACTTTTCAAAAAGTACTTACAAATACACACACTCGATCCGTGAAAACACAAAAAATGCTAAAGTTAGCCTATGATTAACACACAACAGCTATAAAATCTACCAAAGTTAAGCATTGTCAGACTAAATAACCATAAAATTTGCTAAAATACGCCTATAATTGACACCTATTACTGTAAAAGTTAACCAAAAACGATCAATGGTCTTATTAAATTACAAGCAACAACTAAAACTTTTCAAAAAATAATTACAAATACACACTCACGATCAGATAAAAGCACAAAAAAATGCTCAACTGAGCCTAACACATATGTATTACAATATTACATTACCTACGCCGTCACGCCCGACAGACGCTATGAGTCATCTTAGGAATGTGTCAATACTACTGGTAATTAATCAGCCACGACGCCATGAGTCATCCTAGGTTTCTGTCAATTTACCTACTATTAGCCATTAATCATTTCTGGTTACTACCAATAACTACCATTAGGTTTACAAAATAAGTATAACTTAGCAATAGGTTAATCTACCCTTAGCGTAGGTATTCAGCTTGGGTTGTTATATCAGCTTGTAGTACTTATACGATGCTATAATGCTCGAGTCCGAACAATTCCACTAAGTATACTAAACCTGCCATACCTGCTAAAAAAATAAGAATTTAGCCAAGCTTATTATATCACCTTGTAGTACTCTTGATAGGCTACACAATGACATATTGATCGGGTTGATCGGTCCTATAATGGCTAAGTAATTGTCCATGCGCCTAAAATGTGCGGTATGTTTTTACACCAAACACAGTACATAAGCATATTTGAAAAAATAAGGTGGTTGTACTAAAACAGTCATTACTACTGACAGAGTATGAATTGAGCTTAGATTTTTATATCACCTTGTACTACTCTTGATAGGCTACGTAATGACGTATTGATCACGTAAATCGATTGAGTAATTGCTGAGAAATCTTCCATGCCCGTAAAATGTGCGGTATGTTTTTAACCGAAAACTTCCAATAAGGTACCTAAACGTAGCTATAGCTAACTATCAGGTAATAATTCAGCTTAGTTTTTTATATAGCCTTGTAGTCCTAATGATAAGCTACAAAATGAGCTATTGATTGGGTTGATCGGTCAAGTAATAGCTTAGCTACAGCTAGTTTACCTAAAATATACGTATTATACTACAGTATGCTGCCTAACTAGTTTTCTGCCACTAGTTGGCATCTATTTAAACGCCCTAGGCTATACACGTGTTTATTGCAACCGCATTACGTAATTCACAAAAAAACAAAACTAAAAATTGTAAAATAGTAAGAAATTAAACATGTAAAAATTATTAACATTAAAAATTGAAAAATAAATGAATTGAAATTAAAATTGAAAAATTTAAATTAAAAAAATTTAAATTAAAAAATTAAAATTTAAATTAAAAAAAATTAAAAATGTAGTTTAAAATTTACGGAATTTAAGGATCCTCCCCACCCAATTCGCCAGCAAGCAGGTCGGGGGATTGCGGGGGATTATTTGGGGGATTTTACACGTTAAAGATAGCGGATCCTCCCCACCCAGATCCTCCCCACCCAATCTGCGCTGAGATCAGTACGCTATACTACTTCCTGTCACTAGAAGGGGACAGCCCCTAGGAGCTGTCCTATGCCCTGACGCTCAATGTAAAACACTGTTCTCCCCTCAAACTGCAAGCGTCTTTTTGTGCTAAATAGCAGCTACAAATCTTATTAACTACCCTTTAATAAATGCGTTACAGCCAAAACCAACTGCACCCCATTAGCTAAATAGTCATTATTTTCGTATAAATCTGTCCTAAACAGCGTAATAATATCTGAAAAAAGTTGCTAGCTGACTTTACCAACCATTCTTTCCCAGAATAGATCTCTAAAGCGTCTAGTGAAAATCATATAGATCAATGGATTTATTGATGAATTAGTATTGATTAGCAGATTGTTCAGGTCATTGATCAGCCAGGCCACAGACTGACTCTGCCAAGTCTTAGGGTCTAGGAGACCCGCCACGCTACTGTAGAGGCCTGAAAAATCACAAGGATTTTTTGTGTAAAATAGTGTGTATTTACACACATTGGATGTAATTTAGTGAAAGACGAATTCATAAAAAAGCGAAAGCTTTTTGGCCGATGTAGCTATAGATTTTTTCTAGATCAGCAAATTTTAATTAAAATATACGCGAAAAAAACACACATATATAAAAATAACTAAAAATACAATTGTTTCGTTTGTACATATAATAAACTTTGTTATAGTACATAACACTACATTAGTACATACATATAACACAAAATACACATTTGTTTGTTTGCTACATAGACGAAAAATGCCTCTTAGTTAGAAATCGTTTGCTTCGAAAATTAATTTCGCAGGAAAATACTAGGTATCCCGAGCCTTAAATGCTACTCTTGAAGAGATTAACAAAATCAGCCGGGTTAGTTTGAGCAATTTTTCTGCTGAGCAGCTTTTTTGCAGAAACATTTAACTTACCCGTCTGGAATTTATGTCGTAATTTTTTGGTCATACTTTTCACATAAGATACATAAGAACGAATTTTGCTTAGATATTCACGACAAACGTTTTCGCTCTGTTCAAGAGTCGCCCTACCAAGAGTATGACAGAGGAAGAACGTGAGCACCACAGCAGCCATCATGAAAGCAGCCCTGTGCTCTTGGGCCTGATGGTGACGCAGGTGGTTCTGCTCGTCGCGGTTAGAGCAATAGGCCCGGTAGATAGTCACCATCATGCGCATGTTGAATACCACGAGCAACAAAAACGGCACGGTGTACATTCCTGCAATGGCAAATGATCGGTGTTAGCAAGAGTACAGTGTTAACGAGGTTATTATAGATACATGCTATATTATGTACTCTTGGTGCTAGTTTAGGTGGCTAGTTTGCAACGCCTTTACCATAACTGGACCTGAGGATTGATAGAGATAATAT
Source organism: Trissonchulus sp. WLG1_4 (assembly GCA_030248245.1). Taxonomy (NCBI): domain Eukaryota; kingdom Metazoa; phylum Nematoda; class Enoplea; order Enoplida; family Ironidae; genus Trissonchulus; species Trissonchulus sp. WLG1_4. Next base: position 4,208 of record JASANF010005494.1, read on the forward strand.
AACCCAATTTGGGGGAACCCAACCCCCTCTGTTTGCGGTGAAAAGAACCTAACGGTGGAATGCACTAAGTACGTGCTTCGCAGTAATTATATATACCGAGAAAAGTGTGAAGCTCCACCAACGCTAGCTAAGCATCATCACCGCAGTTTCCTAGTCTTCGCATTATGTACTAGTAGTATTGAAGTATATAATATTAGATTAGCGACAGCTGAGCACTAGCACTGTCCTAACAGCTCAAACGGTTAGAGCGCTGGTCTGCAGATTCAGAGATGGGTGGTTCAAATCTCCCCTGTGTCCTTCTGAAGCTGATACTGACTTGCTGTCTTTCTTTCAGTAAGAATCCTCCCTCTCTTTCTTGACACTGAATCAATAAGAGCCTATACTGCTCCAGCCAAACGCACCAATCAGAAAAGTAACAGTGACCACAAATTCGAAATATGGCAATTGACTGATGCGACTCTGCATGAGCATCTTGTAGCCCGTTTCCTCGTGATGCACCCAGGTCCATTTCAGGAAGTGCGGCAGGTTGTACACCAGTGAGCCAATGCCAATGCAACAGACCACCACCTTAGTATGGCTGGGTGACAGATTGGTCTGCAAAAACTTGAGCGGTAAAAAATGGTCTGCAAAGTCGTACAGTGGTAAAAAATTGATTTTCAACGCTTTGGGACGATGTGAAATATATATTCGGCAAAATTTACGGGATATTAAGGATGTACATAAGGTATGCACAAACGTGGTTCACGCTCAATGCATCTACTGTAGGTGCGTTCCCGCTAACTGGGAACTTAGCTGATTTAGTTTTGCATAACTTGACTGCTAACTTGACTAAGTTCTTTCGCAAATGACTTAACTGATATCCTAACTAATTTGAAATTCTGGAACTTAAACATCCCTAAACAATGAGTCAAGTCAACCAATCATAATTCTCCAGCTATTCTATTCTGTTGCAAGCCACTAGATATACAGTAACAGAATCATAGAGGATTCGCAGTCACTTGATCCTGGAATCAATGCATTCAGTTATATGCACATATGTGCTTTGACTCGGACCTCGAATCAAATGACTCCGACTCCAGCTTGACTCCCGAATCTGTCGCAAGTAATTTTGGTCGGTACTGTACTGTACCTCTAATCTGAAAGGCGAGCAAATGGCTCGAAACCGTTGGATGGTAATGGCGGTCATGGTCCAAATGGAGGCGCAGTTGGCGCTGATCAGGAGGGGGGCCAGGACGGGGAGGGCGTAGGTTGCCGCCTGGTTCACCGCGTAGAAGGTGCGCTCATCGAAGGGGGCACTGACGCGAAGACGCTGCTCAAGGGTTTGCAGGGGTAACAGGACCAAAGAGAGAGACAGCTGGATGATGTCGAAGGAGCACAGGGCGATCAGACATACCTGCGATGTAGAGAAATTTTGTGTAATCTGTGTAACAATGTGTGTAAAATTGTGTAAAATATTGTAAAATTGTGCGAAATTTGGTAAAACTGTGTAAAAGCGTCATAAAATTGTGCAAAAAAGTTGTGTAAATTGTGTACAATTGTGTAAAACCGTGTGAAAACTATCAAAGTTGTGTAATAATGTGCACACTTGCGTAAAACTTTGCTAAAATATTGCAAACTTGTGTAAAAATCTGTAAAAGTATTGATGAAAAATTGTGTAAAAATGTGCATACTGCATATACCTACACATGTGTAAGACTGTAAAAAATATTGTAAAAATATGAACAAGTATGAAAGCGTACCAAAATATATATGTAAAATTATGGAAGACAGTGTCAAACATTGTAAAATTGTGTAAGCATGTGTACAATTGTGTAATAAGCTCGGTTTATCTAAATCCTGACTCAGGAATAGATAAAGATAAAGATACAAATCAGTGCTTGTGGGTGGGTCTAATCAAATATCGGATTTAGCGGATTAGATTAAAGTCATTTCGTTACAACATCCGCAGCTCATCAACATGTTTCATATGAAACTTTGTCCATTTTACCATGCTCCAAATTAGCTAAAATCTATCAACTTTTAGCGACTCTTATCATCTTCTGTACTGATAATCAAAAATCTTAATCCAATCCAAAAATCTTAAAATCTAATTTGCTAAATTTTATTATATAGGAGCCTAGCTATACGGTATAAATTATTACTTGCAAGGAACTGCGTCGGCTTCTTCGATTATATTTGGACGCGGAAAATATACAAGCTGACATTGCGTTCAGAGCGATTCCAAAAGCGCAGATGCAAGGAAGAATATAGCAAACGATGACCAAATTCGGCAGACTGAGGCTAACGTCTGTATCGTTCATTTTAGTTAATTAATTATGAATTAAATGAAGTCTTTGCTTGTAAATTAAGCTGGAAAGTAGCAGTGGTTAGCGTGAGTTAAAAGCCATCGAACATATGGCGAAATATAATTAATTAATATGTTTAGTAAATATCTAATTAGCCAATCCAATTAATGATTTAACAGAATTTTTCGCTGAAAGACTACTTCCTTGAAAATAAAATATAAATTATGAGCAAGATTGTCTAGTACATTAAAAGATTGGTATAAATCTATCACCCAAAAATGAATGTATACTTTGTAGTTACAGGATACATAAATCGTGCGTGCTATCAAACGTGGTCGTTTCAATATACTCATATCCAAAAAAACTTGAAACTTAATGAGGAATCAAAATACCGATTATAATTATTGCACCACTAAACTCTCCTGGAACTCAGGACTTGATTAAAATATGAATTAAATTGAAATTAAAATTTTATAAAAATGCAGTTTTTAAACATAAATTCATTATCATTAAAAAATGTTTTGTCATGAGGTCAAGGGCAGTTGCATACTATTTATATATGTACCAAAATTGTAAAATTGCTACTTCAGACTATATGATACATAAGATAGCGGAAAAGATTTTTTAAAAGTTCACTTTCGTGAAAGAGACGCACGCAACGCTAAGGTAGGCTGACTTACGCACTACGCAATATAAAATATAAGGACTCTGACTTACGCACTACTCAAAACAAAGACTGACGTCGCACTACACAAAAAACGACAATCTCAAAACGACAAACAAGATACATAAACATAATCTTTAACAAATATGGGGTATTCTTACTCTAGAAATGACAAAACGAAAATAAGCTTTTGTTATTGATTGATTGACACGTTTCCTTCTTCTTATTCCATATTGCTTCCTTCAGCCGTGGGAGCAAATTAACAAGTGTTTTTGAATTTGTATATATCGGCTGATTATTCATTAATCTAATTCATTATTTGACATGGACGCTAGGGTACTATTATTTTGGTCAAGCTTTGCTATGTTTCGATGTGATTTTAAGCACTTAAGATTTAAGCGCTTTTGCGTTTTGTGGTTCGCCACCGTATCGTCAAGGAAGCAGGTAGCATTTTTACAAGTCCGACCAACAAGTATAACGTCTTCTGAGTACAGAGAATATTTTACAATTCGAGATTGACTTTAGTGACAAAGGCTTTGTCATTCTAAGGATAAGTATTCTTTCTACACAATATTAAGGCTTATTCACACGAGGGCGCATTTTGCTCCATGGCGTAGGCCATGGCGCACGCCATGACGCATGGGCGGGCGCACACGCACACTTGCATACTGCATTGTGTGAAATAATGCAGCAGGCAGTGTGAAGATAGAATGCGCCCGCTCATGCGCCCTCTCATGCGCCCGCTCTTGCGCCCTTGTGTGAATAGGCCTTTAAACGCGGCACGTTCTCCATTGTAGACGCTCCCTCGTCAAGCCAAAAACAGAGCAAGTAGTTTGAGAGACAATAACGTGTACCGCTACTGACTGAATTCTGATTAGTAACTGCCGAACCTTGAGAGAAAACAGGTGGCGTGATTTTTGTGACAACTCGCTGTATACCTACTCTTGATGCTCGCAATTTGTCCTTCGTAATGAAATGGCGCGTTTCTTTTTATCTCGGGTTTGAGTAGTTTTTGGTGAGATTTTAGTGGGAAGTTTAACCCTTTCCCGCATACTGTTACATCAGTATATGACCCAAAATGAAACAAGGGATTATATACATTACTCGGAAGGAACTTCGATTATCAAAACTACAGTGAATGGTAAAAATCATGCCACCGGTTTTGTTGCAAGGTTTCACAATTTTTGGTCAGGCTTCAGAGTAGCGTTTTGAATTTACGTTATCCCCGCTCGTTTCTTTCTGCAAAGAATGAAGCTCGTCGCACGCTCACGAGAAAAATTTTTGTACAGCATATAGTGTAGCAGTAGCACGAAGTTAACCATAAACTATGTATGTATGTACAGGAGTTTATAAATAGAGCAAGTTAGCGGCTAACCCATAGTTAAGTCTCTTCAACTTTTGTACAGTCTACAGACAGAGGCCAAGCATATTATAACCAATCGTTAATTTCAAAAGGATTCATATTTTCTAACTTCTAATTTGGCCAATTCTTCACTATTTGCGCGAAAATTTTGCACCACATGTGACCAATTAAGTTTGTAAGTTCGGAGAAAATTATTGTGGCAAGCAGAAAATTTGAGGAAACATGAGAGTGAGTCAAAAAAAATGACAGCAGTGGCAAAAATGCCTGATTTACGAGAGAGCACTAAGTTCTCCTCAATTGTTTACGTGCTTGAGGCAGGTCATTAATTTTTAGCTAAACTGTTTCCTGATCATGATCGCAACGGTAGCTTTCGTAGCTTCCGGCAATATCACTGAGAGAGAGCTCTACTGAGGATTTATACAGTTGAGTTGTCCGTAGGACCTCAAGTTTGTCCGTTCGTCCGTAAGTAAAAAGCTTGATCAGCCGTTGCGGTAAAACAGCTAGCTGTTAATTTTCATTTTTTGTGTATAGAAGTACTGTCAGTCTAGCCTAGCCTAGTCAATCAATCTGTCAAGAGAGAGGAGCCTTACTGAAAGAAAGACAGCATCAGCATCAGAATGAACCAGGGATGGGGGCTAAAGGGGGGCCTTTTGGTGTTTTTTTTTTTGATGGTTTATTTTTTTTTTTTTTCGGAAGTTAGGGTTTTTTTAAATAAGTTGAAATTAGAAAAGAAGGATTCTAACCACCCTCTCTGGATCTGCACCGCACGCTCTAACCATTTTTGTTGCTCGGTCAACGCTGAGCTGTCGTTAAAGGCCTATTCACACGAGGGCGCATTTTGCTCCATGGCGTATGCCATGGCGCAGACATAGAGCATGAGCGGTCCCACACGCACACTGCCTACTGCATTGTGATGAACAATGCAGCAGGCAGTGTGAATATTTTATTGATACAATGCGCTCGCTAGTGCACTGGCTCATGCCCCATGGAGTGCACTATGGCGTACACCATGCAATGCACCCGCTCATGCGCCCTTATGTGAACAGGCCTGAATTCTGTAGAGTATCTAACGGGAATATTGCACTTCACAAACCAGCTAGGAAATCATCGATATATGAAGCAGTTTTTGGGACTGACGTTTCCTTGCGGACACGGACAAGTGTGAACTATTTACATGGGACTAATCCCGGAGTACTAACAACTGTACCCTTCGGGATCGGAAGTAAGGCCCCAACTTTTTTAGTCCTAAAATTATTTTAAACTTATCAACACTCGCACACCGCACCTTTCTTTGTTTTTGGAGCTACTACCCGGTAGCCTGGTATGGCTTCGAAATAAGGAAGAGGTGAGCACCACCGTTGTGCTCGACCAGCTTATGGGCAGATATAAAAACAGTAATCCAGTTACTCTAAATCAAACATGCCTTAGAATACACTCAATTCCACTCGAAACTGTCAGGTCTACACCTGGAGCGTTTGCAAAATAGTAATTGACTTCAACCTTCAAAGCCGAGAACCAAGCGAGTACATTAGAGTTAATGGTAAAAGATCACAAGACATTATAAGCGCACAATAGACCAGAAAAAGCGCCCCAGCTCGTGGAAAAAATGTTAAATGGCACCTCAAAAACGGGCTCAGGTTCATAAAAAAACTGTTTATGAGGCTGGACGTGGAACTAAATTGAAAGTTCATATATACTGACGCAAGGCTACGTGTTTATAATTAGCTTTTAGCAGTTGTTGTTATTGTTATGGGATGTTCTAGTCTTTAAACAAGTATATTATCAGGTACTATGTGCTTATAACTTTGTAATAAACTGCAAAGTCAGTGGTAACTTTTAGAGGCTGATCTCTGGATTTCAAAACCGAAATATTGCGTCTGAAGCTGAATAAGCTTGGGCATAAATCCAATCCAAAAATTTTAAAATGGATTTAACGGATTAGATTAAACTTTGTATTGCCAATAACTCATGTAGCTATATACAACGAGTTATGATTTCATATAAAATATGCCGTAGCTACCTAATTATTTGTCCTGCGAGTGCACAAAAATTTAGTCTGTCTCAACACTGAAATAAATTTGAACAATTGTTAACCTGTGTAATAGCTTTCATCACTTTTGGGTATTGATTGACCCTTGGTATTTGGTATACGTATACAAAGTGTATAACCAAAATCCTTCATCAATGATGAATTGTTTCTAGTGTTTGTGACCGGCCGCGAAAGCCGCCGGCCAGCGGCCGGGCCGCCGGAGAAGTTCGGCCGGGCGGCCGGCCGGAGCGGCCGAATTTATGGATAAAACCAATTGATCCAAGTCCAGAGTGTCATTTTGGCATAAACTTAGCCTGCCGGTTTGTTATGCCGGCCTAATTTTGTCAGTCGGTTGAATCTGGTTGGCCGGCCGGTCGGCTTTACCCGGCCGGCCGGCGGCCGGCTTTTTTCAGCCGGCCGGCCGGCGACCATCAGACCGGCCGGCGGCCGGCCGAAAAGTCCGGCCGGTCACAAACACTAATTGCAACATAACACAACATAGGGTGAAATTCTAGAAGGGTGATTAAGTTAGTCAGTGATTAAAAGAATAACGCGCGTGCAGAATGATATCAGGCAAGTCTATTCTCAGCGTGTAGAATTCCTAATGACAAAACGTACTGAAAGAACGTTTAGCGACTGATTTAGTCACTCGCTAATCACCCTTCTAGAATTCCACCCATAGTATCTACCTAAAGTACACCGCAAAAAGTTTCCTGTCTGTTCATCTTTTCATCGATGTACGACGAGCTTCATCCTTCGCGAAAAGTAACGAACGCAGCCACATTGACAAGACATAATGAAGACAGACGGCATCGTTATGTGGGATGTGCATGTGACCATACGTTGCCACTGGCCGGCTAAATAAATCTAGTGTTACGGGAATAAAGGACGGTCACGAAAAAGGGGCATATGAAACTGTATGTATACCAATACTTTCTGACTCTTACGAAAAAAACGAACTGGGATGAGGTCAAATTTATGTGTCGGAAAACTTTGGGTAGTCATTACTTCGGTAACATCATGCACATAGAAGTTATAACCAGATACCTATGTAGCTGATATCTTGATATCCGTAATCCCAAGTAGAAACCCATGTCCATCAAACTACATAACCTTGTATTGTTGAACTTTCTCGAGTCCATAGAGACAGAAAAAATGAATTAAATTTATTACATTGTGGGCTCTGGTTGACATGTTTTGATACAAACGTGACAAGATCATATTTTAAAAGAAATGGAGGCAGAATCTAGCTAACACCAACAATGAATACATACTATGGTGGACTGCAATAAATCGGATTAACTGACGATTAACTTAAACCGATTTAGCTCAGGCTTAAATTCCTTAAATCGGTTCAAGTCCGCTGCGCCAATGAAGATTAAACGCAGTTGGCGTTAAGATTACGTTAAAGACTGAAGTTTAGTTCGATTTGGCTGTGATTCAACTAACTATATATGTATATATAACTGATATTTAGCTCCAGCTCGGACTTATGTTAATCCGATTAGGCGCAGTCCCACCGTTAGTTTCACTACGTATATACCAAAAAACTTTTGCCAAGTCAAATATAATTCAGTCCACACAACAGGAAAGTTTATCCTACTCAAAAAGCTAAGCTTTGAAGTTCCTGAGAAAAGCAAGCCGCGAAAGCTCAAAAACAAAAAGGAAATAGGCATAGAATTTCAGATCAAATTAGCTGACCTGCTTAGTTCTAATATATATGTACTTATATATGGCCAAATAAGATTCGTATAAGACATGAACTACAACCTACAGGTTTCATAGCTGTTCTGTAAACAATAAAGGGAAAGGTAACCTACCTGACAACCTAACGTCCAAAGCCGAAGCGGCTTAACCGCAATAACTACAGTACCGACCAAATTACTCACTACAGACTCTGAGTCAAAATGGAGTCAGAGTCACTTGATCTTGGAGTCAGAGTATAGTTATTCATACATTTATACTTTGACTCCGGAATCAAGCGACACTGGCAAACAAACCTGTGTTACCTACCTCCCCCATAACGTGGTATATACGTACCATACATGTAACGGGGTCCAAATTTTGGGGGGGCCTCTCCGACCTAATTTTGGGGACCCTCCCCCCCAGATCAGCCAAAAATATCCTGAATTTTGCAAAAATTTCGCCAAAAAGTGTCATTTTTTCTGAATTTTGCCCAGATTTTGGGGACCCTCCCCCCCGGGTCCTCGATTTTGGGGGGGGGGGGTCCCTCCCCCATCCCCCCTCATACATGTGTGATACGTACCTAATATTTACCGAAGATGGACTATATATACTGGATTGGTAGGAGAATATACGAACTTGATTTGACCACATGTTTGATAATATATACATACATATATAAAATAGCTCCAATTTTACAGTCCCACTTTGACCCATTTTTTCTTGCGGAAGGACAAATCGCAGTGGCCAAGAAAATGAAAACATGAAAAATATGAAAAAGTCAATATGAAAAATACGCTGGATCAATTGTCCAATCAAAATACAGTGTTCGGAAGTGCGCAACCAATCCAACTGCTGATTCACCAAACTGCTTAGTTTTGATTTTTTTAGTCTTTTTCCTCGTGGAAGCTGCGCCGAACTAAGGAATATAGGTACGTGTTGTAAATGAGAAAAAAGCCTGAAGGTCCTTCACATGAGGCAACGTGCAACGCGATTTCCAAGCAATCTGCAAGCAACACGGCACACGGGTTGCCTGGAAGTTGCTTGCAAAATTCAGTTCACACGAGGCAATTTTCAAGCAACCGATCACCAGGCAGCCTGCAAGCAACAGCCAGTTACATTTGAGCGCGCGTAAATTTCAACTGGCGTTCGTTTTATTGCTAAAAACGATTGGCTGTTGCCTGCAGGTTGCCTGAAAAAGTCGCGCACGTCACGACTGAAAAATGTTGGTTGCCTGGAAATTGCCTGCACGTACACACGAGGTGATTATCAAGCAACGCGCCTTGGTTGACGTTATCTGGTGGTTGGTTGCTTGCAAATCGCCTGCAAATTGCCTCATGTGAACTGGCCTTCAGAGACTTGAGGCTACGGTGCAGTGGTTAGCACTCTTGTCGCCGGCGCGAGTGGCCACAGTTCGATTTCAGGCGCCTCTATTTCTTTCTGGCTTACTTTCTAAACTTTCTACACTCTTCCAATTGTATATGTACTCTTGATAGCACATACGCAGACTTGAGTCTCGTTATAACAATATAGTGGCATACAGAACGAATAATTTAGTTATATACTAAAAATATTATTATAATAGCGTAAATCTTACGTACATTAATATATGTATTTCAGTACAATTGCTATAACGAAAGGAAATAGCTATTAATTTTACAAATTCCTGTAACACGACTAATTACTAGGGTTGTTTAAGTTATGAGATTTTAAATCAGTTAAAGTTACAGTTAAGTTATTTGGCAAAAATTAAATCAGTTAAAGTTACAGTTAAGTTATTGGCCAAAAATTAAATCAGTTAAAGTTACAGTTAACTGATAACTTTAACTGATACTTTAACTGAAATTAATCAGTTATGGGGCCAAATTTTGGAAATGTTCAGAATTTTGAGGATGCGTTAAAATTGCACGTTTTTATTAACTAACATAACTTAATACCACTTTACAAATAACTTGCAAATCCACTAGACTATACTTTCCGAACTGATATATAAATGTTTGTATTACACGCCGTGGCTACCGGCTACAGCAGTGAATGTGCATTTACAAAAACTTAAATTAGTTTTACTTCTGTCATGATTATTATTTTAAACATGTTCCCGCTTTCTAGTTTAGTTTTGCTTTAATTTTACATATGTTTTACATATATTTTGCATAATTTAACTTATATCCTTCCACTGATATCAAGAGTTATAAAAGTAAGAGTATGACACCCTCCCTATTATGCCTTGGGGCTTGCGTCCAATGCGGAGCGCAACATAGCCCTTTTTTGTACGCTTTTGAGGGGGAGTACTTTCAGAATTTCATACGTCATAACTTTCAGAATGTCTTAAAATGAGAGAGAGTTACCCGCCTCAAAACCGAATAAGACCCCGTACTCAACTGAGGGGGGTACCCCTTCCCCCTGAGTTCAAGACACTAAGAAAGGCGTTTCGCTACGCCCCCGCCTCAGTTGAGTACAGGGTCCTGACATGAGGGATATACTTTGTAATGTGCACTCAGCAACTATTCGTCCTGGCAGTCTGGCACGTGAAACAAACGTGCATAAACTTGTGTGCTGCGCGCACTCGTTCATGTACGAGGCGCTTCAAGTAACTTTGCGTATAAATTGGTGCACTGCATCGTGCTATAACTTACACAAATAATTATGTGAGCGTTTTCCAACACAAGCAACATGCCTATTTTGCATAAAAATGGAACTTTCCATAACATAACTGAAAATCATTTTCAGTTATGCGCATAACTGAAATTATATTTTCAGTTAAGCGTGTTAACTGAAAATATTTTCAGTTAACTGATTTAAATCAGTTTTTGGCGATAACTTCAGTTAAGTTACAGTTAAGTTAACTGCCTTTGTCACTAAATCAGTTAAAGTAAAAAGTTTAACTGCTACGCAAAATGTAATCAGTTAAGTTATCAGTTAACTTTAACTGATTACTAAAATAAAAAAAGTAATCAGTTATCAGTTAACTGAAACAACCCTACTAATTACTCGGAAATCACCCAATTCGAATATCTACCATCCATCTTTCTACTAGAAAGTGGAATCAGTAGAAATTGAAATTTAAAATTTAAAACTACATATACCTGCATAATTCTCTGTAGATAAGAAGCACATGTTAAAAACCACCCTAATTTTTAACGGGGGGTACTTCTAATTACAACTAAATTACTTTAAGCTATTTCAAACCGTTCCAAAATGATCTAAAAACCAAAAAATTCATTCTTAATTTCTGAACCCCCTTGCTGCTATTCTGGGTTAAATTATTTAACCCCCCATGGAAATATATCAAAGTTAGACCGGTATATTATATACCTACACGTGTATGCGCTAGAAAACGCTATTGTATTTTCGTGTACAATTTCTGTAGCCCGAGGCAAAACCAGTTTCGCAATAATTCTGCAATAGCAATTTCTAAAACTTCAATTGCAAGCCCAAAACTTTTTACACAACCCTACCTAACCCAACCACGAGTACTATAGTCACCTTCGCCTACTAAAAACCAACCTCTTTTCTTCTTATTTCGACTCAATCGATTCATACTTACAGCCGTATGTCCGCTCAGCCGCTAGAATTATGAGAAAATAGTCTATTAAAGTTTCAGAACAAAAGTTTTCCGTTCAATTTCAGTGTTCGCCAATGGAATTTTTTAAGGATGGGGCTCACAGTATCCCGTGAGATCAACCTTGAAACTGAAATGTGTAAAAAATTAAACCCAGCATCAGATTTATTCTTTATTTTATTTTTTCGTTTTTGACCCAAGTCCGGCAATAAGCATGAATCCACCTTATTGCGACTTTTGGTACCTTTTTGTCAATTATCTTTTTCAACTGTGCGATAGGTATTTCAGAAGTTTTATTTAGATCATATACTACGATATATTAAAAATCACGCCTTTTGCGGTGTTTATTCATAATTGAAATATGTTAATTAATTAAATAAATTAATTAATCAACTACAGCTACGCTTTAATTTCAGTTGAACTAAATTGAACGAAAACGAAAGGAAAACGAAAGCGAAAACGAAGACGAAATGCACTAAACTCCAATAAATTCTATTGCGACCCAAAAGTTGTAAGCTTACACACTTGATTTGATTAGTTTTTAATAAATGAGAGCGCCTGTCTCTTTCTGCTGCCCTGAGTATTGCTCTGCTATGCATGTTTGCCGCCCTCATTCTCAGCTGCGTAGGTAAATATAGTTAAACTTTCAAGAAGCATACCGCCACAAACTTGACAGCTGAGACCGCCTCAGCTGTCAAATTACGCAACGAGCGAAAACGAAAACGAAGCAAAGAGCGAAAACGAAACGAAATTGAACGAAAGCAAAAATGAAAGCGAAAACGAAATTTTTATCAACTGAAATTAAAGCGTAGCTGTAAAACTTAACATGATTTTCAGATCATCAGAACCTTTTAAAATGTGACTCTGGACTCAACTGCTTAAATAACTGTCCATTATTCCAATTTATTAACATTCTGCGATGGCGTGGGAAGGCGGTGTGTGCAAGATGTCGGCAGACAGTACGGCGCCAGACTTTCTCACGACCACCACTGCCGCGCCGCCAGTTCGTCTGGTGCAAATGACTCCGTCTGCAAGGTTCGTACGTATATACTTTATATAAAGGCCCATTCCTTTACCGGATCAAAGGGTTATTTTCTCTCCTACGCTGTTGGTAATCGCGTGGTATTTTAACCAATAGGAGCGAAGAATGGAAAGTCATGTTGGGATATCGCCTGCAATTTTGAATAATAGGAGCGAGGGTTGGAAAGCCCTACAAACCAAACAACCGGGGGAGGGGAAGGTGGTGTAATAGCGCATATAGCGCGTAGGGGTGGGGGTGTGATATATATTCCTGGGTTATGTGTACGCTTACACGCAACATCTACCCAACAAGCAGGATTTTCATGCAAACTTTTACAGTAAATTTATGCTTTTGACACATTACGAACTTTTACAAAGTTTAATCCTGCCGCCAACAAATTCCTGAACACATACAATTATTCCCCGACAGTTTTTACAAACTTCGATGTGAAACCTAAATAGATATTCATGCCTGTAATGCCTGTAACTTTGAAGCCTCCTGCTAATTAAGGTGTATATTACATAATACGATATCGCAATTTAAGGTTTCTTTCTAAATTTTTTTTTATTTTCCTCTTTTTTCCACATTTTTCCGGCAATTTTGGGCAATTGCAAATTTGAAAATGAAATTTTATATTCTCAGCTCTAAATGAAAAAACAATTTCTTTATGATTTGGCTGCATAATATGCATCAACTTTTAATCATGCAAACAATGTAAAAAATTAACAAATGTTAGTTAAGGGTTTGGTATACAGTAATCACCAAACAACTCTAAACAACTGATTCTAAACAATTGTTGTGCATAAACAGAAACATAGCAGGGACGATGATGTCACTTACAAAGTTAACAATCGAGCCGAACAGTAACTATAGTTTTAAATAGAAGCTTAGATATTACCTGCTATAATACTTATGTATGTGTCGCTATGCCAAGACACCAAAGGGGTTCTTACTGGAAGAAAGACAGCATTTTCATCAGAATGACTCAAGGGGGATTCGAACCACCCATCTTTTGATCTGTAGACCAATGCTGAGCTTTCGTTTAAACGCTTTAAATACTCTATCGGGCCCTTCTTATTTCACACTTACTTATGTAATGCCGCTTTAGAGAATAAGGGGGGGCTAGGTTCACACTCTAAACTTGCAATTTATTAATTATTCCATCAAATTTATATTTAATTGATTAGTTTTCGACCGTCTCGCCATGACATGACAGCAAGGGGTTTCTTTCAAGCCAGCAAGGGAGTTCTTACTGGAAGAAAGAGTGCATCTTCATCGGAATGACCCAAGGGGGATTCGAACCACCTATCACTGAATTTACAGACGAGTGCTCTATCATTTGAGCTACTGGGCCAATGCTGAGTAATTGTTATTTGCATTGTGATTGTACTTTCGTAAATCCCCTTAAGTACTATGATAAGCCTGTTTAACTTCACACTTACTTATACAATGCCGCTTTGAGGGGGCTAGGTTTACACTCTAACGTGCAATTTAATTACTTATTTTATCAAATTTACAATTAATTGATTAGTTCTCGAACGTCTCGCCAAATCAAGACATCAAGGAGGGTAGTTGAAGACAGCAAGGGTGTTCTTTTAAGACATCAAGGGGATTCTTACTAGAAGAATGAGAGCATCGTCATCGGAATGACCCAAAGGGGATTCGAACCACCCATTACTGGATTTGCAGACCAGTGCTCTACCATTCGAGCCACTGGCCCAACGCTGAGCTTTTGTAAAACCCTTTAAATGCTCTAACGAGGCTATCTTACTTCACACTTACTTAAGCCGCTTTTGAGAATAAGGGGTCTAGGTTCGCACTCGCAACGTATTAATTATTCTAATTAATTTATTATTATTTGATTAGTTCTCGAACATTGCAGTTAAATTTGTTAAAAGCATTAAATTACAAAACGGAGCAATTAGTAAATTATTAGTGAAAAATCCTCTCGTACCCCCCCCCAGAGGGTCACTTTTCGGCAAAAAACGACTAATCAAAGAAAGTCAAAACATTTCCAAACTTAAGTCAAAACATTTCACAACTTCTATTCAAAATTTAACAAAGGCCTATGCTTACTACATATATAACCCGATACTTTAATTGTATTTTGATGCAGAACAATGCTCACATGTAATTAGAAACCGAAAAGCAATATAAAGTCCTACCGCCACTGAGGTGGCGGCAGGAAAAATGGGGACTTAGCTAAATGGATAATATTAGCCCCCCCCTTCAGAATGTGTAATTTACAGAGCTGATTTGCATAATTTTTGCACCAATGCACCCCTTTTGTTTTTGACCTCAGGACTTGAAATGCAAATTTATAAAATATAACTAGGTATATATAACATATTGACTAAGAAATGAAATTAATCCGACTCCGCTTTCGACTCCGACATCAAATGCCTGTAATTTTGGACGGTGCTGTATTTATCAATGGCATATCACTCTAAAGCAGGAAACAAACATAAGCGAGCCAGCGTTACTAAAAAACAATTAACCATCACGAAAGCTGACACCTTCAAAGCAGTTTTCCGGATCACAAAAATTTTGACATCGTCTGTGAAAATCACATTTTATAGATTTTTTCTATAAATTTTTATTAGATTTTCATGAAACGGACATAAGAAAAAAACCTCAGTTTACTAGAAGAACTGATTAACCGTCACGAAAGCTGACAATTTCCCAAGCATGTTTCCGGATCACAAAAATTTGACAATCTTTCCTTTTTCAGACAGCATCACTCAATCACCTCTCTGCAAGATCACGCGGAAGAAAGCAGGAAAAGAAAACAACCAGACGAGTTAGTCCTGTTAATCTTTATTCGCCAGAAATGGATTAAGCGGATTACATTTACATTTATTTGGCTAATAAGCAATTTACGCAAAATGCAGGTTTCAACGCCTACAGGTACGCCGCTGAGTTGTTTTTTGGCTGTTAGGTTGCGGGTAATCCTTAGAGCACCCATGAGTTCTTTTGAGTAAGGTTTCGGGTGATCCTGAGAAAATCCATGTTGGCTGTTTGAGTAAGGTTACGGGTGATCCTCGAAAATCGAGGAGTTTATGGTTCAGTAAGGGTGCGGCCGCGGGTGATCCTTGGAAAACCCATGATGGAGTCTTCTTGTAGAGCGAGCGTACCTGAGCAATTGCGAGGATGCAGTTGGATTAAGCGGGGAGAAAATGTAACGCAGCAGCGGTCAGCGTGGTAGGCAGGTCGTGCAAATTGCGAGGACAGTCGCGTAGTAAAGCGTAGGCAGTTCTACTGGGGCTTATAAAGGCGGTTAGGAACAAGCAAAAGTTTACTGCAAAAGTAATCCAGTGAGTGAAAAGGGTGAACGTTTGACAACATTAGGCCTGTTGCGCAGTAAAAATTAATAGTTGACAAAAGTAAATTTTAAAAATACAAAAACAACATTGGAAGAACATGACACTCAGCCTGAATTAGAATGAAGCTAATCTTGTGCTGTGACCACACGTCAGTAAATGTAAAAAATCCAAAACTTCAAGTCCCCCAGTACGCATAGTCCCAAATGCAGTCGGTTTTATGCTTTTTGTTCCTTCTAGAGAAGGAACTATTGTTTTGAAACCAACTCTGCGCAGTGTTAAAGTTAGCCTTGCATGTTGCTCAGCGTATATGATTAACGTGTAAAGTCAGCTTGGGGGAAGTGTTTGCTCTTTTTTTCGCTAAAAGCTTATTTGGCAATTTTGCCGTTAATTATGGTCTCCATCACATTAGCAAAGCTCAAAAATGTGGTTTTATTCAAGTTTTATGATTTCATAATTTTTTTGAAATCGCAATTTTTCAGACAGTGCGCACATTATAATCACGTGACTGTCTAGACTCAGTCATTCTTGTCTTTGGAACATTGGGAACAGTTGGGAAAAGTATGTAATAAGTGTAGCTCAAAATTTAACATTGAATAAATTCATTTTAATTTAATTGATGTAAATTATAAAAGAAAACAAAACGGTAGCGTTGCTCAGCGTCTAAGAAAAGTCATCTTGTAAGTAGTAGTAAGATTCCTGCTTGTCATAACAGCGTGGCCGAGTGGTCAAAGGCGCAGTGTCAGACCAGAATAGTTCGTTCTCTGGTTCGGTTCTCGTCAAGTTTTTTTGTTCCTTCTAGAAAAGGAACTATTGTTTTGAAATCAACTGTGCGTAGGGTAAAAGTAGCAGGCACATGTTGTTCAGCGTATATGATTAACACGTAAAGTCAGTATGGGAAGCGACTGCTCTTTTTTTTGTAAACAGGTATTTTCTTACAATTTTTAATGAAATAATGGTCAACAATACTTTTCACATGTATAGAATTGTCATTTTATTCGAATTTTGTGATTTTAAATTTTTTTGTATGGTAAATTTTAAGACTAGATACATATGCTAATCACGTGATTGTCTAGACTGATGTCTGTTTTCGTACTATACTTCTAAACAATAGTCATGACCAAACATCTTTACTCATCGAAGTTGGGTGGTCGAGTGGTCAAAAGCGCTAGTACGATAATTTGTACACGTCAAGGCCCAAGGTTCGACCCCCATAAGTTGTTTTTTTGCCAAAAAATACGCAATTTTTGCCTGCAAAATTGTTTTGACAAGACATTTCCTTGTAAAAATGTGCAACTGCGTGCTGAAATCACAAGCAGCTTAGGCAACTATGGAATGTGCTTTCGGCAAAACTGTTGAATTATAGTGTGAATTCAACACTTAAGGTGGTGGTAACGATTTCGACGATTCTTCCATAACGTGTGTGATTCGGTATGAAATTGCTTGATATTTGGTGGGATAAAAGTTCATGTTGTTCCCCTATAGTCTGCCCAAAATAATGTTCATGACTTACTTCTAGCCGGAGTTACAGGTCAAAGGTCAATTTTTGGCCTTTAGTCACCCTGTCCATTGACCTGTTTTTCAAGTTAACGTGTCCCCAAGTCAATTTTTTGAAATTGTGTTTTTTACATTCCTAGTGGAAATTTTGTCTGCTTAACACAAATCCGGGGTTTATTTTTTACCAGACACCTCTGGGACACCACTACAACTACTTACTTTCTCAGATGTCAACAGCGGAAAATTATTCAAATGTGAGATTCAGAGCTTTTAGGGGCAATTTGAGCTCCTGATCACAATTCTGAAATTTCTTTTCACATGAAACCTTTGCAGACTCTCTTATAAAGCCCCTTAGGGTGCCTCCTGACACCTGATAGGTCTACTAAATCCAACGTCGTAGGCAGAACCAGACAGGCGAAAGCCAGTTTTTGAGTCATTCACTTTGAAGCAGAAAATCAGAGACCATGGCAAAGGAATGGCGAAAACTAAGATAAATACATAAAATTGGATCATTTTTGGATGTGTGTTTTTGTTGAATTGTTAAATTAATAAGGTAGGCAAAATTCATAGGCATCTGAATTTGAGGAAGTACCTAGGAGAGCAATTTCTAAGACTTTGTCGTGCCATTACTAGCCTTGTGAAAATTTTTTTCAAAAATGAAAAAAAACCAACAAGGGAAATATAATTTTACGAACTATGCTTTAATTTGGTGAAATAAATTCTAACAGACTTTCCGCTGCGTTACTTCTAGTGATTTCACCAAAAAAGGCCAAATTGATCATCTTTGGAAGCTATCTGCTTAGCTCAATGGCTAGCTATCAATACCAAAATTTACTTGTGGGTAGTCTAAATATTACCCTAGCCGACTATTAGGACCAGACATGAAAAAACTGTCGTGTGTTGAAATTCCATTGCACCCAAGACAACGTCGAAATCGTTACTACCACCGTAAGCACTGAAACTAAATAAAGTAAGTGCATATAAGTGTTACTGCTTTTTATATGAAAGGAAATGCCCAAGAGTAAAGTAGAGCTGAAATTTGTTGAGTAAAACAAGCATAATTTAACAGAATTTGCACTCGGCAAAGGAACCCTGCCCCCTTTTGGGGCCGGCTTGTTAGTTTTCTGAGCTCTTATTGTTGCTTTGGTGGCGGTGTAGCAGGTAGCTTTGGGCAAAATTAGCCGTATTTTCAACAGTAGGAGTCAATGTACAGCTTGTTTGATTTGAATAGAAATTTAATCACATCACACAGAAAAACCTAATGAAACTAAATTAAAGCATGTTTATTTTTTAACTTAAAAAATAGCCGCAAAATAGCTTTCAATTCAAGGCATAATGGCAAAATCTTTAAAAAAATCACTAGTGTGTCCCGATTTTAGCTATAACTAAACCTAAAGTTTAAAATTTTCACCCAGCGCCATGTTTACGACCTGAAACAATTTAGGTTACGGAAACTTTAAAGTAGTACAAGACCCGACCCAAATAGTTATTCGACCCGTTTTCTTCAAAATTCGTGTGAAAAATGGATTTAAAAAAACTTTGAAAAGAAGGTTTGGAATGTCCAAAAATATGCAATTGAAAGTTTCTATACAAAAAAATTTGTTTGAAAAAAAACAAAAAAAGTTTGACTTGAAAAACATAAAAATTCTCATCACCCGGGATTTGTACCGGGGCCCTCTCGCATCGGAAGCAAGAATCTTACCACTGGGCCACCGAGTTACAAATAGGATTGTTTCTAAAAATCTTTTAGTACGATTAAGTGAAGCACAAAACCTCAGTATACCATCCTTCGAGTCTACTATCGATACAATGTCATGCTGTTAACATAAAAAATTTAAAAGTTATAAGTAACGTCTGAAGAAGAAACTAATAAAGAAGTAAATCATAGCGGATTTAGGCTTTGACATTTGTAGAGCTTCCACGTTCAAGGCCGGTTGGCTCAGGTGGTAGTGCGTTAAGCATTTGCTGAGCATCTGATACAAGTCAGAAGTTTGGGGGTTCGAATCCCCACCGGTTCTCAGCTTTTGCATTCTGAGAGGTACTGCTTTTCTAGTGTTATTTACTAACACTGGAAGGGTATACCTTCCGTGTTATTTAACAGTAGTAAGGAAGGCCTTACAGTGTTAGGCTATTTAACACTGGAAAGTCGACCTACCGGAATTAACAGGTAAGTCTGTCTATTTAAAGATTCTGCAAATTCTATACAAACCAAGTATAAAGTACCTGTTGCGCTGTGGCGCAACAGGAAAAATTAGTCGATGGCCAGGATAGTGTAGTGGTCGGCACGTCTCAACGTCTGCCATATTCCGGATTGTATCAGAAGGCACAGGTTCGATTCCTGTCCTGAGCTTTTGAAAAAAGGTATGGGGGGGCGACCCCCCATCTTTCACATAGTACATAGTACATAACTGTAAAATGGACCATTTACGACGTAACCTGGGGCAATTCCAAAAATAGATCAACTGGATTAGATTGAAACTGGTTTGCTTAAAAACTTTTCTTAATGCTAAGATAGACTTAAGCCCGGTTCATACTCGTCCTTGTCCTTGTCCTTATCGTTTTGTCCTTAAGCGATTCCAATAAAACTGCCTGGCCAAATAAGCCAACTTTTCGCATGATTACTGCTTGGGGTCACTTGCAGATCGTATGCAAAAAATTAGCCGAAACGCTGGTGTCAATTGTTCACAGCAGCTGACTGAAAATTGTCCTTATCCCTGTCCCTGTGTCCTTAAGGACAAGTATGAACCGGGCTTTACGAAACATATTAGCGCACGCCGCGAGATGTTACAAATATTTGCTGTGGTATATAACTTTCTCAATAATCCAATCCGATGTCATGAGTGCTATCGCAAAACAAATTTTAACCTAAGCCGTTTAATCTATCTTAGGATTTAATTTAATGCGCTAAATCCATACATCGGCTGCGCGATTTGTGGAGTATATACATGCCGGCTTTAGGATTCGATAATACGTAGACTATAGTGCATATACCTACGTTATGGCGAGAGTACATAAAAGGAAGAGTATGACACTCTCCCTATTATGCCTGGCAGCGCGCGTCCAATGCGGAGCGCGAAATAGCCAGTTCATGTACGGTTTTGTGGGGGGGGGGTACCCCCCCCCCTCAAAACGATACCCCGTACTCAACTGTTGAGTACGGGGTATCGTTTTGAGGGGGGGGGGGTACCCCCCCTCAGTTCAGTACCCCGTCTTCAGTTGAGGGGGGTACTCCCCCTCATTTCAAGACACTAAGCAAGACCTTGCGCTCCCCCCCCCCCCCCCCATTTCGGCACATCAACGAAAGTCCTTCTTAGTGTTCAGCACAAAGTCCTTCTAGGGGGTACCCCCCCCCCTCAGTTGAGTACGGGGTCTTCAGTTGCGGGGGGTACTCCCCCCTCAAAACCGTACATAAACGGGCTATGTCGCGGTCCGCATTGGACGACGCTTGAAGGCATAATAGGAAGAGTGTCATACTCTTCCTATTATGTACTCTTGGTTATGGTAATTCGCCGATTCGGTTTCTGAGCATTCGTTCGCGTAACACGTTTTCGACAATATCTCATATTCGACATATTGTATTTCACATATGAGTGGCAAAGTACAAAAAGTAGTATCAAAACTTGTCTGAAACTAACTAGAATTAGACAACCAGTAGTAGACTCAAAACTTTATGCTTCATTAAAACCTCCACAGAGTTGTATATTTTTTTCATTGAAGAGATAGGCCGTTTTGAAAATCTCAAAAGCAAGGTCATTTCTGCCTACGCAATGAAAATTACCGGTTGTTTACCAGTATATCCAGAACAAGTACGTCTTCCGAGTAGCTAATTTTTATGTCAGACACAGTTTGTAAAGTTGAGGCTCAAGCATTTTATGGTATGTATGAAGTCCAAAGTAATCCTAAACAGTTTTCTGTTCCAATGGAACAGGTAGACGCGGCTTTAATGACAGTACTCAAAGACAATAAGTTACATAGTTCATTAAGTTACATAGGTATTACATCTAAGTATGTCACTTGGAGTTTATTCTGACCACTGATACACTCAGACCCGTGTATTGGGATTTCTGTATGCATTAAAAATTTGCTTTCTATTTAAAATTTAGGAGTAGCTTATTGAAAATGGGTGAAAAAGTTTGTCCCAAAAACAAAAAGTAACAGTCTAACTAAATTGGTTTTTAGCCATAAAAGTGGTTGTTCATATGTTTAAAAAAAGCGAAAAATAAATTGATTATGCACTGATGAGACCACAGTATTTCCCAAAAAAACACAAACCTCCATGCCGAATAGCGCCAGGTGCAATCAATCTCAAATGTTCTTTTTATACAACACCTAAATCAGCCATTTTGGTGTCTTTTCTGAAATTAGTCTTTCTAGACTCTTTTGGTTTTTCAATTTTTTGTTATCTTTCGTAATGTAGTCTGTTTATGTTCGTGCTCGTAGTCTTTCAGTTTTTGTCAACTTTTGTTATCAAGTTCAATATTTCGCAATGTAATGTATTAATAAGAACAAAATGTTGTCACTGGAAGCCATAGATACAGCTCGCAACAGCTCAGTGTTAACTGTCTGCAGCCTAAAAGCGTACGACAATAATCAATAATAATGATCTGCAATGTACATCGCAGCAGTGATCAAAACCGGTTTTCTAAGCAGCAATAACACTGACGGCAGGACCTGACTTTTTGCTTCGTTGCAGACGCTGCCTTAACTTTGTGTATACGCGGCGGCTGAGGCCGCCGCGTAAAAAAGGTGTTCATTATTGGAGATTTTCTCAAGTTTACAAAAATGCGATCTTGACTCGTTTCATGTCGTATTCAGTACATAGCTACTAAGATTTGCTGCTATTAGGTTTTCTGCGAGTTTATTTTGGTCCACTTAACGTCTAGAACCACTAAATATCATTTCTAAACCGGCAGATTCAACGGAATTAACCATCAAAGTAGCGACAACACACTCGAGAATGCAATATTTATTGTCGACTATAGCTACATGTTTCGACGCAGTACAAAAGTTTAATTAATTAATAAAAATTAACAGTGACATACGTAATGTATATATAGCAACAAAATAATAGCGATCAAAAACGTACTGTAAAAATGGTATACAAGTTACAGTTTCCGAAACTGGAGATTATATTTATTAGGGATGTCGCGGATGTCACTTTTTTGACATCCGCGGATGCGGATGCGGATGTCGACTCCTAACATCCGCGCGGATGCGGATGCGGATCTTTTTGGAATACGTTCTAGACAAGTTATGAGCCGAAATTTTTTAAATTTTTTTGCCAAAAAATTCATAAAATGCTACAAATAGCAGGTATGAATGCAAGTACTAAGCATGAGACTCGGATACTCGGATAGAGCAAAGTTCATCAAAGTTGTGTCTTCAATCTTCATGATATCTTCTATACCATGTGCCGCCATCAACAATTTGTTTGAAACGCTATTGGTTTAACTTTGTGTCTATTCAAAAGCTATTGCGTGTCCCTCTGGCTTAGTTATTGGTTTTGTTGGTGTATGTACTCTTATATAGGGATGTCGCGGATGTGACTTTTTTGACATCCGCGGATGCGGATGCGGATGCGGATGTTGACTTCTGACATCCGCGCGGATGCGGATGCGGATCTTTTTAGAATACGTTCTAAACAGATTATGAGCCGAATTTTTGAAAAAATTTTTACCAAAAAATACATATTGTACTAGAAATAGCAAGTATGAATGCAAGAATGCAAGTACTAACGAATGAGACTTAGATAAAACAGTTGTGCATTCATTATACATATCGTAATCTTCTAAGCCATGCGCCGCCATCAACAGTTTGTTGAAAACGCTATTGGTTAATTCTATGCCAACTCAAAGGCTATCGGCGTGACCCTCTGGCAACTTGATGCTTTTGGTTTAGGTTGGTGTATAATCACTAAACGTATATACTCTGTCAATTCTTTCTAATCTACGAAAGCATGCAAGTAAAAAGCTGATAATATTGTTTTGACTTTGACAATATATACTTATTGCTTTACAAGTTTGTAGACTAGTCTCTCTCAAACATGCAAAACTTAGTTCGAATATGCCAGCTATATCAAATATTTGTGAAGCCTACTTTAGAAAAGAGCGAATTGCAACCAGCAATGAGGTGAAAAAGCTTAAAGTGAAGTTTCATCCACCGTTTTAAGAGCAAAAATATTGGTATATACATGCACAAAAATCAAAATTGTCGTCTGATTTTCTACATTTTTAGTAAATTTTGCCGAATCTGCAACATCCGCACATCCGCATTAAATTTTTGCGGATGCGGATGCGGATGTCAAAAAGTTGCGGATCATCCGCGGATGCGGATGCGGATGCGGATATCCGCGACATCCCTACTCTTATATTCTTTCAAATCAATGAAAACCGGCTAAGTTAAAAACCGTGTTTTAGCAAATATATGTATGTTGCTTTGCAACTTTGCAAACTGGTCAAAGTGAAGAAAAGGGGGAAAATTCTTTTCGGCTGCCACGTGCTTCCCACCCCATCTTTTAATAAAAATATAGAACCCCCAGTGTCAGCCATGCCCCCAATCTGATCTCGAGCCTAAAATAGCTGTCGCCCCTTTTAATAAAAATCTGGAGTGAAGTTATTGGTGTTAAACGTACCTTAGGGGTGGAATAAGTCGGAAAAACAGCATTTTTCGCCTAGTAATCCGGAGTCCCCCTATATCCCCCAAACCTAGGGGGGTCAGAACTGAACGCTTTTCCGAATAGGGTAGGTTACTTGTTTGTTGTATGTAAGTTTTAGCTGTAAATCAAACTTCGTCCAAAAAATTAAACTTTACATGACTCATGACTCTCAAAAATGCAGAACTTTGTTCGAATGCCCGCAATATCAAACATTCTTAACCATATATATAGTGAAACCTACTTTAGTAAAGAGCAATTTCCAACCAACAATGAGACAAAAAAGCCTAGAATGAAGTTTCATTCCACTGTTTTAAGAGCTAATACTGGCGTATATATGCACAAAATTTAAAATTGCTGTCTGATTTCCCACATTTTTAGTGCCATCTGACGAATCTGCAACATCCGCACATCCGCATCAAATTTTTGCGGATGCGGATGTCAAAATGTTGCGGATCATCCGCGGATGCGGATGCGGATATCCGCGACATCCCTAATATTTATATTTAAAAAATCTGCAGTAAAATGTCATGTCATGCGAATTAAAAAAACTATAATACTTCTGTGTTTAATATCACTCAATTGATATTACATTTTACACATGACTTCCAGACAATGTGTCACAGTACAACAAAATTGGGTACCCTTCTCTCTTGAGTCTACTATTTTTTGACCCAATTTCCCCAAGGCTGACGCAAATCTTTTTTTTTTTGCAAATCTGACGCAAGTCTTTTTCTGGCCATACGCAAAAAGAGATGCACAGGGTGAATCGGCGAGGGGGGGTGCCCGACCCCTGGCGGAAGGGGGGGTGGCCCCTAGTTCTCACCATTTTTCGGCGACAGCCGAACATTCTCAGAATTTTTCGATTTTCAACTCATTTTTGGGATACTTTTTTCGCCGCAGGCGAAAACTTTTTGCAATTTTTCAACTTTTTACGCATTTTTTGGGGCACTTTCTTGGCCATCAGAGGGGGGTGGGGGGTTGAGGGGGGGGGGGTGCCGGATGTCTGAGGGGGGTGCCCGACCCCTGGCGGAAGGGGGGGTGGCCCCTAGTTCTCACCATTTTTCGGCGACAGCCGAACATTCGCAGAATTTTTCGATTTTCAACTCATTTTGGGATACTTTTTTCGCCGCAGGCGAAAACTTTGCAATTTTTCAACTTTTTACGC